>JBBMOL010001409.1:0-40071 GCA_037954665.1 Laguncularia racemosa | reverse complement strand
GTTCTCGGGTACCCCTGGGGGGCACTTTTGGAAAAGCCCTCCAGGTTATTTAGCCCAGGGGGGCACTTCCTAAAAACCTTGTTCTCATGGTCACCCCATGGGGGGGCATTTTTTGAGACGAGTCCAATCAAAGGTTAGTCGGGCCCATTGGGGGCATTTTCCTAAAACTTTGTTCTCATGGTCAGCCCATAGGGAGCACTTTTTGAGACAAGTTCAATTCCAGGTTAGTCAGCCCATAGGGGGCACTTTCCTAAAAATCTGTTCTCATGGTTAGCCCATAGGGGGCACTTTTTGAGACAATCCCATCAAAGGTTAGTTAGCCATAGGGGGAAACTTTCCAAAAAATCTCCCCTCAAGGTTAGCTCTAGGGGGCACGTCCTGAGCTTTCCCACTCAAGGTTAATCAGCCATGAGGGGCACTTTCCTAAACCATACCGATAAGTCAGCTCTCGGGGCACTTTTCGGAAATATTCTTCCAAACAGTTGCAGTCTACAAGACGCTTCTGTTGACAAGGTAGCCAGTCTTAAGGGCGCTTCCTAAGTAAATCTTCTTTCCAAGATTGCAAGTCTGATAAGACGCTCCCTATCATCATTCTCATACATTCCTACACAATGATGGAGACATGTCCCATTGCCAATTAGTCAGCCCATAAAGCACTTTTTGGGAAGGAACATCGTTCTAAATTGTTAGGACCATCTTAAATCGTGGATTATTAGCTCATGGAGCATTTTCCTACCAAAAACCTTTTTAAAGAGGCCAAAAATGGCGTCTTTTTCCTTTTGTCTTTGTAGTCAAGTTTTTAAAACTTTACTACAAAGAGGGGCAGTTGTAAACACCCCATTTTTTACCCTAGGAATCGATAATTCTAAAAAAAAATCAATTTTTAATTTTTCTCAATTTTTCCCAATTTTCCTCTAATTAGCATAAATAGTAAAATATTCAAAAAAAAAAAATAAATAGGAAAACACATCAATTTTGAAAAATGATTTCAGAAATAGCAATAATAATAATAAACAATTTTTACAAATTTTAAAATTTTTCACAAAAATACAAAAAATAAAAAAATTGCATTGCATATATAAAATTTTTGCGATACAAAGAAAATTGGGAAATTGGGCCAGCTCAGCTAGCTCGTGCGTGCATGTTGGGACCCGTGTGAAGGCTGAAGGTCGCGAGTTCGAATCCCCCCGCGTGCGCTCGGCAAAATTTTTCCTTCTTTTCCCTGGAGCTGCCAGTGGCAGCATGTGATTGGCTGAGAGGAAACAGTGCCTCACACGTGGTCGTTCTTCTTCCTCGAGCCCACCCGGAGAAAAAATCCGGAAAGAAGTCTGATAAGGTTGAAATTGCTGGATTTCTTCGATCTTTTTGGATTTCAATAAATCTAAAACTGAATTATCCAGAAATAAATCACAAGATTACAACAAATCGGCATCAAATAGGTTGGATAGAATCAAATCTAAAAAACGGAAAAATATGGGTTTATCCAAATTGGCGATTCAAGCTTTTCCAGAGGGTTTCCGGACGCTTATAATAGAAGAGGAGGTGAGGAAGCCAAAACACGAATCACAATTGAGAGAAAGTGAGGAAAGAGTGCAAATCGGAGAGTATCGGAGGGACCCAAAACCGCGAAGCACCGGCCGGAGTTGAACCACCACTTGGAGGCGATCTGGGAGCAAACCACCGCCCCATTGGATTCAGCAACCTCGAGAAGCTAGGATTCGACATCTCACCCGCTGCAAAAGGCCACCGGAAAGCGTGAACGAGCTTTCCCCGCCGATGTATCCCATGACCCGACCCGACCGATTCGACCCGATCGACTCGAAACCCCCACACCGACCGGATCCCGGTAAGTCGGATTTTCGGATTTTTTTTATTTAATTAATTTTGTTTATTTATTATTGTTATGTGTTATTTATTTATTTATTTATTTGTTTATGTTTTATTTTTTATAAATAGGAAAATGTAGAAATTAGATTTTTTAGAATTTAATAATGTAGAAAATAATAATAATAAAATAATAAATAGATTTAAATAAAAATATAAAAAAATAAAAAAAAATTAGGAAAATAATCATAAAATTTTAGATGTCAAAATAGGATAGATAATAAACCAAAAATTCCCAAAAATCACAAAAAATCTACAAAAATTTTCAAAAATCACAAAAATAACAAAAAAAAACATTTAAAAAAATTTAAAATTTTTAAAAGAATCATAAAAAACAAGTTTTAGCACTTAGAAAAAATCCTTTTCTTCAAATAAATCCAAAATTGATGTTTTTCCCTAAATCATTTCAAAATAAAAATCAAAGCTTAGGCTTAGAAGTTTTTTAGAAAAAAATCCAAAAAAAATGATGAAAACATAAAACTTAAAAAGGGTTTCATAAATTAAATTCACCAACACACTTAAAGTTTTTCAGAAAAGCGAACTTACGGCTTGTTTAAACCTGAGTAGTAGGTACATAGGGACCCCATTCGGGTAACCCATAAAATTTAATAAAAAATCATTTTTTTTAAATAATAAAGTAACAGAAACACAAAAAAAACACATTTCTTAAAGAGAAACAATTTAAGGAGATTAGGTGGTAACCGTAAAGGTTTTAATAGGTTTGCCTCCCGGGCTTAGAAACTCTGGTTTTTTTCCCTTTTTCCCCTCTTCATAAAACGAGAAAAGGAAATAACGACGACTAGTGGTCTAAATTAAGACTAATCCTCCTTTAGTCTTAATTCAATATTTCCCGACAACAGTTGGGTGGCGACTCCAAAAATTTAAAAGAAATTCCTAACTCCAAGTCGAGGATTTTACATTAGATGAACATAGGGTCTAGTCTAGATCGGATTAGGAATGGGAATTCAAAAATTAGACTCGACAGTATCCTGATTTTACAAACATCACTCAAGCAGGATAGTACACTAAAAATTTAATAAAAGCCCTTTGTTTTTGATCAACCCAAACCATAACCCATTATTTTTAAATCCTTTTGGCCAATTACTTCTTTAAGAATCAAAAAGCTTTTGGCACTCCTTGAATTTCTTAAAGTAATTGAATGTGTGGGCTGATAAGACGGGTTTTTATATCCATAAAATTCAAAAGGAAACCCATGAAAGTTGAAAAAAAAGGTGACTTTAAGCAATGAAAGGTTTTCATCCCATCGAAAAACAATCTGGAAATGCCATGTTTGCTCTTTAAAATAGCGGGTTGGCTAGCTAATGCATTTATGATACTTAGTTGGGAAAATTTGGAGTATTTGTTAGTTTTGGGGAACCACTTTTTTTATTAATCCCCAACCTTCATTTTTTTATTTTGGTGGCCTGGGGGAACCCTTAGCTTTCTTACTTCATCCTCTTCAATTTTATGTATGGAGCCATAAAAAAGACTTGCTCTTGTTTTTTGGGAGTTTTTTGAGATATGTTACCATCTTCTCTAAACTTCATTTTGGAATTTTTTTTGTAAGGTCTATGCCCCAGCCCTGGATCCTAATAAAATGAAACTTCATCCTATTGATCCCTCCACTATAATATCATTATTTGGGAAAAAAAAAAATGTCCTAAGCAAAGGGTATTATTTGAATGAAAAAACAAAAAGAAATGATTGGTTTCTCTTTTATTCCCAAAACCAAAAATTTCAAAAATTTCATGGTTTGCCACAAAGAAAAAAAAGCGTTACCATATGAGTAAGCTAATGGTTTAAATCCCAAAAGGGTACTAGTCTATTTTTGATTCAATAATCATTGTTAGGAAACCAAAACCAATTGCCCCGCTATTTTTCTTTTTTAAATAAAAGCTTCAAAAAAATAACTTTTTGTACAGGGTTTTCACTTTTCAATTTTTTGAACCACTGTAAAAAGGGGAATTTAAAAAAATTTGTCTATATATTTGCTTTCACTTGTCAATTTTCATTTGAAATACCCAAAAAAAAACCAACTTTGGGAATTTAAAAGTGTCCCATTTTTAAAAATTGGGAAAATTTGGGAAAAACCAAATTTTTTTAAACAATAAATCTTTTTTCCCAAAAAATTTCAAGTAGGAAAAAAGAAACCCCCTTGTCATAGATAATAAATTTTCAATGAAAAAAATTTTTTAAAATTTAAATAATGGTGCAAAAGATATGGGGGACCAATTTTTATTTTTTATTTAGATTTAAAAAAAAAGACTTTGATCAAACATAGAGAGTTTTCAAGCAAGACCCCTAACAATAAAAGTGAAAAACCCAAAATCATTTGATATGTTTTAAGCAAAAAAAAAGATTAAATAAGGCAAAAGAGGGTTTTTAAAAAATTCTTTTGATGGGAAAAACAACAATATAAGAGGGAAATACCCAATTTAAATTTAAAATTTAAATATTTAATTGACAATAAATTAAAAAGCCTTTCACTCCCCTATTAAAATGCCCTAGAAAAAAACCATAATTTCCCCAATCGTTACTCAACCCCGTTATTCACTGCCATCACCAAAACAAAATTTTATGTCTATTCTAGGGTGAAAAAAAAACACTAACTAGAACGAAAACAATATATATTTACTAAACCAAAAATTTAAAAAAAAAAAAAAAAATCCCATAAAAAATTTTTCTTTAAATTTTAAAAAACAAAGGAAACCAAACGAGTACACTTAAAGAAATTTTGTCAAAGAGGAAAAGAGAAAAAAAAAAAAAAACTTGTTTAAAAATTTTTACTTTTAAATTGAGAGTTAAGAGATAAGTTGAGACTTTTTGGGGAAGAGTTTTAAGGGTTTGAGAGAAAATAATGATTGCATCTGTAACTTTTTTTTTTTTTCACTAAAGGTGTAAAAATATAAAACTTAAAGTATAGTAAAAGGTAAATAAAAACTCTTAATAGTACAATCAGCAAATTTATTTATATATATTTTTTTATATTTTATTTTATTTATTGAGGTACATTTCAACCCATTAGACTAGTTTGAGTTGATTGGATTGCAATTAATAACCGACCAAACCCAACCGAGTCAGCCCGAGTTGAAGTAAAAACTCTCTTTAAGGAAGGACTGGCTTATCCTCATTGCTGGTTCCGGTTGAACTTGTTAGGCCGATCCAAGTTTAACAACACTAGATATTACTATGTGATAGGATATGAAATATCTCGTACATAAATGTTTTGTTCCTAATTACTATTTATAAGAGACATACATGAGATTTCAAACATTAGAGAAAGGGGGTATGATCATTATTGATTATGTGAAGGAGATTAAGAAGTTGATGATCAAAATTGACATGTCACAACCTAGGAAGCAAATCATTACACACTTTTTACATGAGTTTAAGCATGAGATTGCTGGTTGAATTGCAAAAGTTTGAAACTTTAGAGGAGGCAATTTAGTTGGTTATCAAGTTAGAGCATCAAATGCACAATAATTTCTATAAAGTTCTAACTTCTTGACAGTTGGTGCTATCTAGATCTATTTATTTGAAGTAAGATGTCAAAAGTGTTGAGCAAAGGGATGAATGGAAGGGTTAAAAACTACTGTTACTTCTAAATAAGGAGGCATAAAAGCACAAGGTTCTAGGAGTAGTTCTGGATGGAAAGCAAGCCATATCAAGTGTTCTAAGTGTTTAGGCTTTGGACACATCACCGCACAATATCCAACACATGAACGATGCTGGTTAAAGGAGATGCACTAGAGCTTGATGTCTATAATGAAGAGGAGGAGGTGGTAGAAGGTTTGATGATTTGGAGGCAGCTTTTAAAGCTTCCCATGTTGATGCTAATGCAAATGCATATGCAAAAGGGACGGTACTAATAAGGATAAATTAACACTTATATTTTGTATGGGTTTGAGTTGCTTTTGAAGTAAGTTAATTATGTTTTAAAAGACTTTGGTACTTAAAGGAAAGCTATTTTAGTTTCACGAATTAAAAGGACCTATCAAGGAAGAATGATCAACATTTGCAAGAGTCGGAGCGGATTACATGAAGAAAAGTGTCCAAAAGTGCAGCAGGAGAGATACACGGGGAATGTATCACAAGGGCACGGCCATGTATTGGATTTGATACACTCACAGAAGGTTATACAGCCATAATACACGGCCATGTATATGAAGCGAGTATGGTGCGATGTTAGCTACGCCTCAACTACACGGCCGTATATGACAGCCGTGTAGTTAATTCGACTCCGCGTTTTACAAGTTTCTTCCAAGATTTTGGTATCTTTTGACGAAAAGAAAGGGGGAGAACGAAAAGGGGCAAACCAGAGAGAGAAAAAGAGGGACATTTTGGCAATCTTTTGAGGGACGAGGATTCGACTTCAACAACATTCAATCTAAAAGGGGTTCTTCACATGGGTTTTATCATTTATTTGATTTGTATTTCTGAAACCATGTGTAACTAAATTTGTTTATACCTGAACTTTACGAAACTCCAATTGCATGTAACATTGGATTTGATTGCACAATTCTTAGATAATTTGAGGATCTTTGAATTTATTCATGTTATTCTTTGTGTTGTTAATTTAATGTATGGCCAACATTAATTTGCATTTATTTCTTGTAAGTTGATTGGGAAATCGTTTATCTGAATAGATCACACGTGAATGAAGAGGCTCTTATGCAATTCTAAGGATAGAAAGCATGAGTTTCCGTATGAGGTTGAATAGGACAATTTGATCTAATCGAGGACTTTACGCATTAATGCAATTCTGATTATTTTTTATAAAAGAGGAATCTTTATTAAGATAATTAGGGTTGGGAGTCAATGATTTCGGGAGAAACATTAGCTTAGTGATAGAATTCCCGCAGTTCAAAGATAATCATTATCTGGTAATTGATTTTTTATGAGATAAAGTTACATGATAATTGGAGGAGTAGTAAAGGAAGGGTATATTGCTGATTATTGGATTTGATAATTTTAATTCATTTTTTTTTTAGTATTCCTGTCTTAACGTTTTGTTTAATTTAATTAAGAAAACTCATTCGATATTGTGCAGTTAGATAGTCGGCTTAGGGTCAGTTTTAGTACTCGCAGATCCCTAAGGGAATGATATTCGTGCTTGAACTCTATACTACTTTAATCTGATAGGTGCACTTGCCTGTTTGATCGTGAGAAAAAGAGTGAGAGTGAAAGGATTTATTTTAATTTGTGTGACTACGATCATCAACAAGTTTTTGGCGCCGTTGCCGGGGATCGGCGATATTAAGAAAGCTCAACGCTTACTAATTTAACCATTTATTCTTTTGCTATTTATCATATTCATTTCTTTTTTTTTTTTTGGTAATTAACTCATTTCGGTGTTCTTTGTAGTGTATGACAAGGAGTTCATCATCAAAACTTCTTGATTTCGACCTAGAAATAGACCGGACATTCAGAAGGAAACTAAGGAGCACTAAAGGGCAACAAGTGGGTGAGGGAGAATTATCATCGAGTGAAGGAGAAAGTTCAGTTGCTAAGGAAGAGCAACCTGTGAACAGTAGTAGAGTTAACATTGAAGCAATGGCAGACCAACGTCGGACTATGGTTGATTATTCCAGGCCAACTTTAGATAGCAATGGTTCATGTATCGTTAAGACCTGCAATAGAGGCTAATAACTTCGAAGTTAAAGCCTCTACAATGAATTTGATACATAACCAGTTGTCAATTTGACGGCTTACCTGATGAAGATCCCCACGCTCACATTCAAATGTTTCTGGACATCTGTGCCACTATAAAACAGAACGGGGTGACTGATGAGGCATTGAAGTTACGGTTGTTTCCTTTCACCTTGAGGGGAAAAGCAAGGCAGTGGATAAGTTCACTGAACCGGGAATCCATTACTACATGGGCCCAACTGGCAGAGTCTTTTCTAGACTTTTACTTTCCACCATCCAAGACTGCCAAATTGAGGAATGATATCACATCGTTTACTCAATCAGATAACGAGCCCCTTCATGAAGCCTGGATAAGGTTCAAGGATTTGCTTAGGCGGTGCCCACACCACCAAATGCCTAACTGGATGCAAGTTTCAACTTTTTACAACGGGCTCGATTATCCGACGCGACAAAACATCGATGCCACTGCTGGTGGTACACTTAATGTGAAGACTCCTGAAGAATCTCTAGAGCCTGTTTGAAAATATGGTCAAGAAACAACCATCAGTGGAGTAACGGTAGGTTGAGGCAAAGGGTAGCGGGGTTATGAGGTTGATGATGACCACTCTTGCTGCAAAAGTGGATGCCCTTGCTATGAAGGTCGACGGGATGGTGTTGTCTCAAACCATCCCAATACTATCCAGTCGATTCAGCTGCCAATTCCATCATCCAAGAGACCAATGAGCAAGTTGACTATGTTGGAAATCCCACACGACCTAGAACAATCCCTACAACAACACATATAATCCAGGCTGGCGCAATCCCCCCATTTTTTCATGGAGTAATCCACAATTTCCTTGGGGTAATGTGCCCGTGCCTGGATTCCAAGACCTCTACCACCACCTGTTATAGAAAAGAAGTCCAATCTAGAGGACATGATTGCTAAGTTCATTCAGGTCTCAAAGCAGCGTCAGCAAGCAACAAATGCTACTCTAAGAAATCATGAGGCTTCTATACACAATTTGGAAAATCAAGTGGGTTAGATTGCTAAGATACTCTCAGAGAGACCTCAAGGGTCTTTGCCTGGAAAACACTGAACCTAATCCTCAGGAGCAGGTAAGGCAGTGACCCTAAGGAGCGGAAAAGAACTGCAATCTGACATCATTGGGGAAACCAATGGTTGCACAAAGAAAGGGAGTTGAAGAGCCACATGATGGGGGTAGTGAGAAGGAACATGCTACTGAGAAGGTAAAGGAGAAGGAAGTCAAGGAAAGGAGTCAGCAGAGGGGAAGACTAAGGCATCAATAGTTCAACCATACGAGCCTCTAATTCCCTTTCCAAGCCGGCTGAAAAAGGATCAAGACAAAGAGCACTTCGGTTTTTGGATTTGTTTAAGCAATTACATATTAACATACCATTTGTAGAAGCTCTTTCACAAATGCCCAGATATGCCAAGTTCCTGAAGGATCTACTGTCAAACAAGAGGCGACTGGAAGAAATTTCTACCACAGTTATAGGAGCGGAGTGTTCGACTATCTTACAAAACAAGTTGCCACAAAAGCTCAAGGATCCGAGTAGTTTCACTATTCCATGCTTAATTAGTGAACTGCCTATGGAGAGAGCTTTGGCAAACCTTGGGGCAAGCATAAACTTGATGCCCTATTCCTTGTTTAAGCAATTAAACTTGGGAGAGCCGAAGCCCACCAGGATGAGTCTGTAGTTGGCAGATCGCTCGGTCAAATTCCCTACAAGGATCATTGAGGATGTCCTGGTAAAGGTAGAAATTTTCATTTTTCCTGTTGATTTTGTAATTCTGGATATGAATGCAGATTTAGAGGTCCCACTGATTTTAGGAAGACCTTTCCTGGCTACTGCAAGAGCTGTGATTGATGTAGCGGATGGAAGCTAGTTTTGAGAGTGGGAGCAAATGAGTTGGTGGTGAAAATTCCAGCGGCACTGAAACAATCGTTGAACGTCAATGATACTTGCTATGTTGTTGATTGCATTGATAGGTCAGTAATAAGTGTGATGCAAAAATTGTTATGTGGAGATCCGTTGGAACTCAGTTTAACTGTGAATGATGATGAAGTGAGTGAGAATGTGGAGATACAAACTGTGAAAGCTCAGCTGCAAGCCTAGAGGAAGTAGTTTGTCGCAGAGGATTTGAAAAAAAAAGGGCCCCAATGAAGAAGGGAGGTTAAAACCGTCTGTTGAAGAGCCTCCTGAACTTGAGTTGAAGCAACTTCCTGAGTACCTAGAGTATGCTTTTTGGGAAGCTAACTCTAAACTCCCCGTCATCATTTCTACTAGTTTGCCGAGGGAGTAAAGGGATGATTTACTAGGGGTCTTGAGGGAGCACAAGCGAGCTCTTGCTTGGAAGATATCGGATATTCAAGGTTTTTAACTCCTATTTTGTACCATAAATCTTGCTAGAAGATGATTTTAAACCGGTGGTACAACCTCAAAGAAGGTTGAACCCCAACATGAAGGAGGTTGTAAAGAAGGAGGTGATTAAGCTTTTAGATGCGGGGTTGATCTTATCCCATTTCTGACAGTCCCTAGGTCAGTCCTGTGTAAGTTATACCAAAGAAAGGGGGAATGATTGTGATCCCCAATGAGAAAAACGAACTCATACCTATGAGGACGGTAACTGGTTGGCGAGTGTGCATAGATTATAGAAGGCTAAATGATGCAACTCACAAGGATCACTTCCCTCTCCCTTTTGTGGATCAGATGCTAAAGCGATTGGCAGGACATCTATATTACTTTTTTTTAGATGGAATGTCGGGATATTTCCAAATCCCAATCGCTCTAGAGGATCAGGAAAAGACCACTTTCACATGTCCATATGGCACTTTCGCTTATAGGCGCATGCCCTTCGGATTATGCAATGCACTGGCTACGTTTCAACAGTGTATGATGGCCATTTTTGAGGACTTAGTGGAAGGGATCATGGAGGTCTTTATGGACGATTTCTCCGTCTTTGGTGATTCTTTTAATGCTTGTCTAAGCAATTTGAAGAGGGTTTTGACTCGATGTGAGGAGACGAATCTTGTGTTGAATTGCGAGAAATGCCATTTCATGGTAAAGGAGGGCATAGTTCTGGGGCACAAAATTTCTCATAGAGAAATGGAAGTGGATAACGCAAAGGTGGACACAATTGCAAAACTTCCACCACCTTCTTCGGTAAGAGCCATTCGGAGCTTTCTCGGGCATGCCCGGGTTTTACAGAAGGTTCATTAGGATTTCTCTAAAATAGCTCGTCCATTGACACGGCTATTAGAGAAAGACGTGCCCTATGATTTTACCAGTGAATGTCTTGAAGCGTTCAACACGCTTAAGGAAAGGTTGACCCAAGCACCTATCATGGTGGCTCCTGATTGGGGTCTTCCTTTCAAGTCGATGAGTGACGCAAGTGATTTTGCTGTAGGAGCAGTCTTAGGACAAAGGAGGGGACAAGCACTTCCAACCGATCTACTATGCTAGTAAGACCCTCACAGGTGCTCAGGAGAACTACACCACGACCGAGAAGGAACTTCTAGCTGTGATTTTTGCATTTGATAAAGTTTCGGTCATATTTGATTTGTCCAAGGTAATTGTTTACACTGACCATTCAGCTCTCAGGTACCTTTTGTCCAAGATAGATGCGAAAACCGTGCCTCATCCGGTGGATATTGCTTCTACAAGAGTTCGATCTGGAGATTAGGGACAAGAGGGGAGCTGAAAACTTAGTTGTTGATCATCTCTCTCGCTTGGAGAACCCATACTTAGAGGAATTGAAAGAAGAAGAGATTGATGATGCTTTTCTGGAGGAAGGATTGTATTGATTAACAAGGATAAGTATTAATTCTGAGCCTTGGTTTGCTGATTTTGCAAATTACCTTGTTTGCAGAATACTTTCCGAGTGACAAAACTTATCAGCAAAAGAAGCAGTTCTTTGTTGAGTTGAAGCACTATTTCTGAGAGGAACCTTCTTGTTTCGTTTGTATGCCAATGAGGTAATCAGGGGGATGTGTAAACACCCCATTTTTGCCCTAGTAATGAGTAATAATCAATAATAACCGATTTTCAATTTTTTCCAATTTTTCTAATTTAACATAAATAATTAAAAATATTCAAAAAAATAAAAATAAATAGGAAAAACATCAATTTTGAAAATGATTTCAAAAATGGCAATAATAAATAATAAATAATTTTTTCAAATTTTTGAAATTTCAAAAAATACAAAAAAAAATAAAAAAAAATCGCATTGAATTATGCAATTTGCGAAATAAACAAAATCAGGAAAATGGGCTAGCTCAGCTGGTCCGAGCCGTGGCTAAGCGGGTGCGTACGGGTGCGAGGTCACGAGTTCGAAACGTGGGGGAAGCAGTTTCCGCGTTTTGCAATTTTTTCATTTACCCAAGACACATGGCAACATCTGATTGGCTGGAGGGAACGCACGCGCCGGGGCGCGTGATCGTCTTCTACCTCGGGTCCAAGATCGTCGGCGGAAGAGAAAATTCGAATTTCAGCCGTTCGATTCGATTTTTTGCACAAATCCAACAGATCTTCAACAGAAATAAGATAAACATTATCTAATTGGAATCAAATCGCAACAAATCAAAGGATTTACACAAATCGGAGTTAGTTTTTTTAACCGAAAATCCGATTAGCTTCGATCGGAGGAAATCCGAGCTTATCCAGCTCAGTTTCAAGCGCCTATAAATAGGAATCGAAGGCCGAAAGCTAGAGCAGGAATCACATTGAGAGAAAGTGAGGAAAGAGTGCAAATCGGAGAGCATCGGAGAAGAACCTAAAACCGCGACCACCGACCGGCGTTGAACTACCACCAGGAGGCGATCTGGGAGTGAACCGCCGCCACTATTGGATTCAGCACCCTCGAGAAGCTAGGATTCGACACCTCACCTACTGCAAAAGGCTGCCGGAACGCCGTGATCTAGCAACCCCCGCCGTCGTGTCTAACCGACCCGAATCGACCCGACCAGCGTATCGACCCGGATCTAGGTAAGTCGGATTTTCCGGATTTTTTATTTTATTTAATTTATTTATTTATTTATTCCGAATTAATTTATTATTTGTTATTTTTTTAGTTATTTATTTATTGGTTATGTTTTATTTTTAATAAATAGGAAAATGTAGAAATTAGATTTTTCTAGAATTTAATAATGTAGAAAAATAATGAATAAGAAAAAAATGAAAAAAAATAAGGAAAAAAGAAAAATAAAATAAAATAATAAAAAAATAAAATGAAAAAAGATAATAAAAAGATTAGGAAAATAATAATAAAATTTTTGATTTCAAAATGGGATAGTTTAATAACTTGGGAAAAAAATCATAAAAATCATAAAAAATTCAAAAATTATAAAAAAAATCAAAAAAAAAATGAGTTTTCCCACTTAGAAAAACCTTTCCTTCAAATAAACCCAAAAATTTGATGTTTTCCTCAAAAATCATTTTAAAAAATAAAAATTAAAGTTTAAAGGCTTAGTTTTTTTTTTAGAAAAACCCCAAAAATATAAAAACAAAAAAGCAAAAGAGATTTAAAAATTTAAAAATTTACAAACACACTTAAATTTTTCGGAAAAGTGAACTACGACTTGTTTGATCCTGAGTAGCAGGTACGTAGGCACCCTTTCGGGTCAACCCATAAAATAAATTTAAAAATCATTTTCTTATAATAATTAAAAAACTTTAATAAAAAGTAACAAAAAACACAATAAAACACTTTTTCTAAAGGGGAAAAATTTTTAGGAGTTTGGGTGGTAACCGAAAAGGGTTTTAATGGGTTAGCCCCCGGACTTAGAAACTTTTTGGTTTTTCCCCTTTTCCTTTTTCAAAAACGAAAAGAGGAAAAAAACGACGACTAGTGGTCCAAATTAAGACTAAAACGCCCCTTTTATTTTTAAATTTCCAATTTTTCCCCAAACAACATTTGGGGGTGGCGATTTCCGAAAAACAAACAAAATTCCAACTCAAGTCGAGGATCTACATTAAAATGAGCTTTGGGTCTAGTCTAATGGGTTTGGGAAAATGGGAATGCAAAAAAATTGGGACTCGACAGGTTTGGGACTCCACGGGGGGACCCATCCCAGTAGGCTAAGCCACCTGAATCTTCGAAGGGTTCTTTTTAAAAATGTGCTTAAATTTTTAAATTCTGTTACTAACTTTTCGGGAAATTTATTTTTAGATTCTATTTTCTTTGCTATGGGGGTTTGCATGCAAATGTGGTGTGAGTAGTTTCCGGTCAAACCCCGGGACCGTCCAAGAAACCTAAAAACGGGGAGCCATTGGTAGGTTTGGGGCAAAAAGTGATTGATTCACCTTGGGGACCGATTAGGCTACCCCCACCTTATGCTTCGAAATGGCCTAAGATCTATTTCTTTGAGAATGCGGGAGGCCATAGAGCTGGGGAAACCATTAAAGAACCAACCTACTTGCATACATAACACAAAAAGGGGTTAAAACAATTGATGACAATGTAAGGGTTTTTTTGGGGTTTTGTTTTGGAGTTAAAATAAAATTTCCCTGTAATGTTTCATAGTTCTGTTTGTAATTAGGCAATTTCTTATTTTAAAAAGATGGCTACACTGCAGTCAACCGCCTCCTCCGCAAAGAAAATTTGGGTGTAAAAAACCTTTGGGCCCAAAGTTGGTATTGGGCCAAATTGGTTTTCCTTTTAAAAACCCTGAGGAGCAGGCCTTCAACCAGCAAAAATAGGCCCCATCCTCTCACTAAAAAAGATAGAGGTGAATTTGCCTTTGGTACGGGCCATACTCCAGTTATGAGAAATCGAGCCCGCACTTTCTTTTTCGGGCAACATGAAATCACCCCAAATTTAGAAGAGTACAAACCCCGCTACTACAAAACTTTTCCCGCACTGACTGACCAAATCTATGCACCAGACCTTGAGGCCGGGGGCCCGCCGGGACCTTTAGCCGACTCCCAGGCATCCCCTAAAACAGCAATCAACAAAGCCTTTTAGCAGACTGTAATGGGTATTGCATACGGGTGGAGATTTAGAACCCGGTTCATCGCCCGAGAAGACAATGGGGATAGAAAGGACATACTGTGTAGGGAACCCAAAACTTCCCAAAAAGAGAAGGGTAATGCTTTCATCTTGACAGCTTTTGCCACCATCCTTTTTCCCCCACCGGGACCTTCTATATTCAAAAATACCGGGTTTTCAGAGCTGGTAACCCAATTCCTGCAGGGGAAAATCTTACATCTCGGGGCCCATTGGGGTAAAAAAAATTTCCCGGGAAAATTTAAAAAACCTCAAAAGAAAGGGCCAAAGGGATCCTCCGCTCAAAACCTCAACCTTCTGCTGATAAGGGTTTATAAGCCACCTTAAGTGCTTCGGGGTAAACATGGCCGAAAAGCCTTAGCCCAACAGGTGGATTTGTAAAATTCATGTAAAAAAGGTAAAGCTAAACCCCACGACCTTACCAGCCACAGTTGGGGAGAAGTGCTTAGAAGTTTCCCGTGCCGAAGAATTCTGTGGACGGCCAGGTGGAGTTACTGTTACAAAATTATTTTGACTTCAGTAATTTCCAACCATACCTTTAATCGGAAAACAGCGGATGTATTGGATATCACCCCAACTCAGTGGTTTCCCCCAATTTGTACTAAAACCAAGACATTTTTTATCGGCCCCGCTGGAAGCAGTCACCTTTTAGTATCAAGATCCGAACCGTTGGTAGCCGAGAAGTTTGCTAAGCTGGCAAGGTCAAAGCACTTTGGGAAGCCAAATTGAAAGCCCCCAATGTGGACCTCGGGGGGTTAGATGGCGAAGTGGGAAAACAAACCCAGCCACCAAGAGTTTTTAATCTGCCAGCTATACCAGACGGGGGAAAGAGCATATGGGGTTCCAACCACCCAACCCAAAGACCAGACAAGATCAACCCAGAGAAGAAATCTCCCTGGAGCAAGTAAAGGGCCCGCATGGAATAATTTTGAAGCTGCGATCATAAGAAAGACATCGGGAAAGGGGACTTTAAAAGAATCCGACCAAAGGAAAAAGGGCCCTTTGGGAAGCACAATTGGAGAAGACCCAACCCAAAGTCAAGGAATTAGAACTGCATCAATGGGAAGTCGAGCCTCCACAACAGAAGATAAAAAGCTGGGAAAATAGACATTTTTTGAAATCTTTTTTTGATTACGAACTCAAAAATTTTCAATATTAATAAAAGTGAAGTTAAATTTTACTTTGTCAATCAATTGTAAACCCCTTTTTTATTTTTAGCCCCGCTGACACATGCATATCATTTTGCTTCATCACCTAAAATAAAAAACAAAATGCGCGCCCAGGTATCAAAAGCCCCAAAGAAACTAACCCTCCCAGAAGCCAATTTCAACGTTCAAAACAAAAAGGCCAACAGCAGCGAAAACCCACAAAAACACTAAGCTGAAGCTCCCCTCGGCTCCAGGATCATGCCTTAAAACAAACGGTCCAAAAATTTGGCTACCCAGGTTCCCCTCAACGAAAGCATCGCCTCCTACCAACACTCAGCCAACCCAGGAAGAGTTTTCAAGGCAAAAAGGGGGAAGGCAGTGGAGGGACAGACTCCGAATAGAAGAGATCAATTCCCCCCTTTAAACCCCGGCCCTTCAAATATGAGCTGAAGGTCAACCAGGGGCCGCCCTCCATGCCCTAAAAAGGGAAATGAAAGAGAGGCAAAAGGGAGATGGAGAAGCGACCTTTCGCAGCTCCATACAAGATGAAAACGATTGAGGGGCCTGAGGTTTTTAAACAAGCCGGAATCACCAATCTGCTAGCTACAGGGAAGAGGATACCTTGGAAGTTTAAGACCCCGGGTTCGAAAAGTAGAGGGGCCCGGCTCCCCAAAATGCTACCCTATATGCTCAAAAAATGGCAAGTATGCTAATACGACCAGCCATCCCAACATTCCAAATAGCCTCACAAGCCCTGCCTGGTCTGGATGCCCCCTAGACTTCAACTTTGTCACACCGGGAGAAGCTAGCCCGGGCATTTTGACCAATATAATTTCAAAAAACGAAGTCCCCCATCTGTAATCGACCGGGGGATCTCCGGAAGAGACATGCTACCCGTTCAAGGAGTATGCTCAACGCTGGAACCCAGGCCGCCAGGGTAGCAACCCCGACATCCGAAAAGGAATTGACACCATATTTGTAAATACCCTGGACAAACCTATTTTTCACACCTGGTGGGCCAGACCTCATCCTTTTTTTGCAAGGAGTGGTTGGGGGGTGCAGGATTGAGAATGCCATCACCACCGGAGCCCAAACAATGGAGCCTCCTAGGTCACATCGACACAAAGGCCTGGGGAGGAAACAAGCTAAAAGTCCCCCTTCATACAGTCCCCTCCGGGGAAAGGGAGAAAAATCTGGGGCTCGTGTACTTCCAGGCCACGAAACCCAGCCCAACAAACCCCCGACAGGTCATGCTCAGGCCCCAGGGCCCCAAGGCAGTTCACTCAATTCCCGTACCGCTCGTCAGGTCTTTGCCGGTTGAGAGCAACAACTTATCAGTTTTAAGCTCCCCAATGACCTACAAACCCAAGAATTCGACTCAAACTCAAATGTGACTACCACATGGGCAGGGGGGGCATTCTACATATAGGTGCTGGAGGCTCCGGCACAAAATCCAAACTTAAATTTATGCAGGAAACATCCCCAAATGGGTTTCGTGAACGCCCCCGCACCTAATTTAAAACCAAAAAATTTCCCAATCACAAGCCCCCCATTTAAAATGATCACATCTGAGGGGTCGACTCCCCAAAAAAGCCCCTAAACGAATCCGATGGAGCAACAGAAAAACAATCCCCCCAACCCAGAAGAAACACCAAAACACACATTAAAAGAAGGTGGTTGCCCGGGGACCCAACGGTCGGCATTTGGGAGAATCACATGGGGATTTTATATTTTTGGGAAACTATTTTTAATCTCGACCCAGCAGGGGGCCCCCTAGTGATGGGGACCAGAATTTTAGAAGGAAACAACCCTCAAAGGAAAGGGGGAAAACTATCAACAGACAATTCTCATCCGAAGCCCAGGGTTATCAGTGCTATGAGGGGAAAAAAACTGAGGGACAAATCCCAAGAAAAAGAATGTATTTAATGTCCCAATACCGGCAAGAATTACAAGGCGCACCGTTTGACATCGGCCCTCGAACAAGAGCAACCTCCTATAGTGGAGGCATCACCCGCTCTGGGGGATTATACGATCCAAAGTATAAAGGGCCCACTGAAGACCCAAAGGGGAAAAAGGGGAAGAAAGGAAAAGGGACTTGCTGCATTTACGAAGATGGTCAAGGCCCGTGAATACAAATCATGGAACAATTAAATAAAAATTCCAGCACAGATATTACCAGGGCCTTCTCACAACACCGAGCCCCCCAGGGAAGCACTTTTTTTAAAATGCTGAAAAAGATTCAGGTCCCGAAAGGTATCGCTACAGACAAATAGGTCACGTGGCGGGCTCCATCTTCAAATGGACCAGATAGCCTTCTCTCCGGAAGAACTAAGAGAAGAGGGAGACCAACATCCCCAAACCACTGTTAAAAAGGGTCAAGTGCAACGACACCATTTTTCCCCCCGGGTACTCATTAACAAGGGAATAATCCCCAACGTTTGCCCATTGGCAACGCTCGACTTTTGGGGGTTCGCCCCAACCCAACATAAAACCAAGCTCCACAGTGGTCAGAGCCTTCGAGGGGTCAAAAAGAGACATAGTGGGGAAGTGAACCTACCATAGAAATTGGCCCCATAATATTCCACATCGTTTTCCAGGTCCTCGACACCCCCAAGGTCTTTAAACCCTTGCTTTTGGGACGACCTTAGTTTACATGCACTGGAGCCATCCCCTCTATCTCCCCCAAAAGGGGTCAAGTTCTTTTGCAAGCGGGCAGATATTAATTATTGGGCGAAAAAGGATTACCCATATACAAAAGATTGCCATACCTTATATTGGGGAAGAGGGCTCAGAAGACCTAGGGCGGGCAGATCTTCAATGAAGTGAACATGGTAACCAATAAGGAAGGCCATCATTTTTAAAGGGGGGCAGCAGGGGACTTTTGGGGGGTATTTCCTACGGCCGCAAAAGAAGCGCAAAAAAAAGGGTGTCAAAGGCAGAAAAAGGGGGGAAGCTGATCGGCACCCAGTTTATGCATCCCACCTCTCCAAAAATTTTTCCAAAAGGCAAACATGGTTAAAGAGCCTCGGTTTAAATAAAAGGGGACGACACCCAAAGGGGAAATAAACTCCCCGCACTTTAAAACCCTAGCATCCGGCTCTGAACAATTGGTTTTGTTATCCTATCAATAGCGCTAGGTTAGCTCAAAATTAAGAAAAATTATTAAACAAATTTTTTAAAGACTCTTTGTAAAATTCAATTGCAGTTTTTTTTCTTATATAATGCTTTCTTTTTTATGTTACTCAAATCTCCTACCATCGAACGTCAAGGATATTTCGCGTAGGTAGAAAGAAAAAAAAACGCTGATATCGTTTCCAACAAAAACTGGGTCATTTTGTTGAAAGCGATATTTTAGCCCCACGAAATAATACAAGAAAATTGGCAAAAACATGAAAAAAAGCGGAATCTCGATCGACAGCCTGTGGAGACAATAAATCTAAGAAGCATGGAAAACCCTAAAAACCCAAAAATTTGGGGACTAGTTTGAGTGCCGAAAAAAAACTTTGAGATAACCAGCTATTAACGGAATATGAAATGTGTTTGCCTAGTCATATGGTGACATCCAGGCTAGACCAATCAATAGTAGTTCACAGTTTTTCCACAAGGGAAGATGTCAAACCAAAAAAACAAAAACTAAAAGATTAAAGGCCTGACATTTTCTGAAGTTTAAAGGGAAGAAGCCCAATAAACTGCTAGAAGAGGGTTCATTGAAGTATCCGACCACCTAGAAGGGGTTACAAATATAGTCCCAGCATGAAAAAAAATGGAAAAGTATGCATATGCGTAGATTTTGGGGGAAATTAAAAACAAAGCTATGCCAAAGGATAACCTCCCCCCACCTCACATTGATGTTCTGGTAGACAACACTGCGGGGGAAAACCCTCCCTTTTTTCCTTCATGGGCCCGGGTTTTTCAGGATATAAAACAAATAAAAATGGGTGAGGGAAAATAAAACCAAAACGACTTTCATCACAACATAGGGAACATTCTATTACAAAGTGATTTCCCTTTGGGTTTGAAAAACGCCGGGGGGGAACGTATCAGAGAGCCATGGTCGCAATACTTCATGACATGATGCATCGAGGGGGTTGAAAATATATGTCGACAAAAATGATAGCCAAAACCAAAGAAGGAGAAAGCCCTATAGATATCCTGAGGAAAAATTTTTTAAGCGATTGAGAAAAAATTCCCGCTCAAGTTAAACCCAGAGAAATGCAAATTTTGGGGGCACAACGGGGGAAAATTTTTAGGATTTTTTCATAAGCCCGGAAGGCATTAAAATTGACCCTGACAAGGTAAAGTCTATATTAGAGTTACCTTCCCTAGCTCCGTTAAAGAAGTGAGAAGCTTGCTGGGGAAAATTAAATTTTATACTTTGTTTTATCCACAGCTCACCGCAAATGCCGGGCCCTTATTTCCCTCTGTTGAAGAAGAACGCCACAATAAATTGGGGTGACGAATGCGAAAGGGATTCAGGACAATCAAAGACTTTTCTTACAAAACCTCCGGCTTGATAGTCCCCCAAACAAGGAAAACCCTTATTCCTATACCTCACAAAACTCCCTAAATCCATGGGATTTCGTGCCCAGGGCAGAAAGACGACGAGGGAAGAGAGCATTCCAAAAAATTATCTGAGCAAGAAGTTCACAGATGGGGAAAAGAGGTACTCAGAGGTGGGGAAGACGTGTTGTGGGTCTAAAATTTTGGGGCATGCATCGACTAAGGGAATACACCCTCTACTACCAAATCGAGCGGTTTACAAGACATGATCCCTTTAAATACTTGGCAGAGAAACCAGCCTTTAAAAGGGGGGGGAATCTCTAAGTGGCAAATGCTCCTATCTGAGTTCGACATCACATACGAAATCAAAACTCAATGAAAGGGCAAGCCTTACCGATCAATTGGCGGAACACCCTGTCGAACAGATTCTCAAGAATTACGGCCCAATTTCTGGATGAGAAAATTGACAGTGGAAGATATACCGGGAGGGGACTTTGGGGTAGAGCAGAACCCGAAATGGAAACTGTTTTTCGATGGGGCTGCCAAAGTATTCATTGTGGGGGGTTGGGGGAGTATTAATATCCCTGGATGGCACTCAATTCCCTGCAGCGACGAGACTTACATTTCCCCATACCAATAACATCCAGAATATGAAGCAAGTATTCTTTTGGGGCCCCCCTCAAAAAAAAACCTCCCAAAATGGGAATCCGGGTTTTAAAAGTATATGGAATTCATTTGCTCATCATACTACAGACAAAAGGGGGAAAACAAGACTAAAGCCCCAAACTGGTACCGTACCATCATCACTTTTACAGAGCTGTTGAAGAATTCAAGGCAATCACTTTCAAAATACTCCCGAGAACTCAGAACCAGTTTTGCAGATGCACTACCACACTAGCATCTATGGAAAACCAATAACAGGGGGGTCCCAAGTTCAAACCGATGAAAATAACTTTGAAAGCCCGCCTACTGTTTAACATTGAAAAACAAGATGAAAAACCTGGTATCACACATCAAACTTTCCCAAGAAGGTAAATACCCCGAAATGGTTTACAAGAATGCCAAAGAACATTTAGAAGGTTAGCAAGCCATTTCCTATTAAGTGGGTCCCATACTTACAAGAGATCATCTGATACCACCTTGTTGAGATGTGTGGACAAAAATGAAGCATGCGAACTGATGAAGGAAGTACATGAGGGATATGTGGACCTCATATGAATGGCTACATGTTGGCCCGAAAAATCATGAGGTTAGATATTATTGGTTGACCATGGAATCAGATTGCATAAAATATGTCAAGCACTATCATCTGTGTCAAGTCTACGCAAACCGGAATAAATGCTCCGCCCAACGAGCTACACTTGTTATCAGCACCATGGCCTTTCTCCATGTGGGGAATCGACATAATAGGCCCGATCACTCCGACAGCATCTAACGGCCACAGATTCATACTAGTAGCGATCGATTACTTCACCAAATGGGTAGAAGCTTCATCATATACCAATGTCACAAAAGGGGTAAATAGTCCGCTTCTTAAAAGGGACATAATAGCCCGATATGGAGTTCCTGAGTCCATCATCACCGACAACGGTACCAATCTCAACAACAAATCAATGACAGGTTTATGTCAACAATTCCACATAAACCACAGAAATTCAACTCCCTACCGACCTCAAATTGAACGGGGCAGTAGAAGCAGCTAAAAAATATCAAAAAAATCATCGAGAAAATGACAACAACTTACAAAGATTGGCATGAAAAGTTACCGTTTGCTCTCATGGCTTATAGGACTTCAATAAGAACATCTACGGAGCTACCCCTTACTCATTGGTATATGGTACTGAAGCAGTGCTACCAGTTGAAGTTGAGATACCATCATTCAGAATCTTGTCGAAAGTCAGTTAACCGAATCGACTGGGTAAAGAAGAGGCTTGATCAGCTGAATTGATTGATGAAAGAAGGCTTACCGCACTATGTCATGGCCAAGTGTTACCAACAAAGAATGGCCCGAGCATTTAACAAGAAGATGAGACCCGATACTTCAAAGAGGGGGATCTGGTACTAAGGAAGGTTCTCCCGAATGCCCAAGATCTCCAGAGGGAAATTTACCCCAAACTACGAAGGCCCTTATGTAGTGAAAAAGGTTCTATCAGGAGGTGCTTTGATATTAACTCAGATGGATGGTCCAGAATTGAGAGACCCCATTAACACAGATGCTGTAAAGATGTACTATCCTTAGGCAAGGAATCGAAATTTTGCCAATGTTTATGAAGACAATATTCGATACAGATTTCGTTGAGTCGAGTTTTTACTTTTTACAAGCAAAGTTAATATTCCTGAATGGTCAATAATCAATCAATTCATCACAACAAATATTCCTAAACACATTACCACCATTCACCAATGAAAGATAAACACTAAAATGATAATGAATCTTAATATAGTTTGTGATATAATTCTATTTACTTTTGAGCATTATAACTGAATGCATAGTAGGATAACATTACCATCAAAAGAGCCATGTGCATAAGGAAAGGGAGCACAACAAAATTTTCAACCCCGTGCCAAGATAAGAAGAAATGAAGCAGAAGCAAACCAGCCCGAAGGTTCGGTTGTTTGGTTACTATCCACGATAAACTGGCAAGACATTTAAAATAATAATAACTATCATGAAAAGCATCACATCATTAGCTCAGTCCAGTAGAAAACATATTCAGAAGATAAGATGAGTCAGCCCCATAGTTGGGCACTTGTCTAAACATTCCATCTTAATAGGGTAGTCAGCCTAAAAAAGGGCACTTCCCTATGTCTTTTCTAAGGTCAGCCTATAAAGGCACCTTTTTGAGATATCATTTTTACTTAGGTTAGTCACCCAAGATGGGCACTTTCCTAAAATCTTCTCTCAATGGTTAGCTCATAGGGGCACTTTTTGAGATATCAATTTTATCATAGTTAGTCAGCCCAATATGGGCACTTTCCTAAAAGTTGTTCTCAGGTCAGCTCATAAGGGCACTTTTTGAGACAAACTCTATCCTAGGTTAGTCAGCCCAAGATGGGCACTTTCCTAAAAATTTTTCCCAAAGGTCGCCAAAAGGGCATTTTTTGAACTTAACTTTTACCCCTAGGTTAGTCAGCCCAAAGGGCCTTTCCTAAAATTGTTCTAAAGGTCAGCCATGGGGGACTTTTTGAAAACTTCATCGGGTTAGTCACCCAAGGGGCATTTTCCTAAAAATTTTTCCCAAAAGGTTTTGCCATAGGGCACTTTTTGGGCAATCTTTTTTCCCTGGTTGCAACCCAAAGGGATTTTCCCAAAAAAAATTGTTCTAAAAGGTAGCCAAAGGGCCTTTTTGAGACAAATCAATTTTAGGTTAGTAGCCCAAATGGGCACTTTCCTTAAAATTGTTCTAAGGTAGCCAAAAGGGCACTTTTTGAACGAATAAATTTTTCCCGGGTTTATCACCCCAAATTGGGATTTCCTAAAATTGTTCTAAAGGTCACCAAAAGGCACTTTTTAAAACCTTTTTTTGTCACCCAAGGGCACTTTTAAAAATCTTTTAAGGTCAGCCTAGGGCACTTTTTGAGACAAATAAATTTTTCCCGGTTATCACCCAAAGGACTTTCCCAAAAAAAATTTTTTCCAAGGTCAGCCCAAAAGGGGCACTTTTTGAGCCCTTTCTACATGGGTTAGTCACCCAAAGGGGGCATTTCCTAAAAATCCCTAAGGTTAGCCATAGGGGGCATTTTTGAGGGGCCCTTTCCCAAAATTTTCAAGGTTAGTCAGCCCATGGGGGGCACTTTCCAAAATTCCCCATTAGTCGCTCTTGGGGCTTTTTTTCGGAAATATTTTTCCAAACAGTTGCTAGTCTAAAAGACGCTTCTGTTACGGTACCACTCAAAAGGGCGTTTTCCTGTAAATTTTCTTTCAAGGTTGCAGTTGATAAGAGCTTCCTATCATATTTTTCACACACAATGCTTGAGATGTGTCTTCGCCAATAGTCGCCATAAAGCACTTTTTGGAAAGAACATACTCTAAATTGTTAGGACCATCTTAAATCGTGGGATATTAGCTCTTGGAGCATTTTCCTACCAAAAACCTATTTAGGAGGCCAAAAAGGGCGTCTTTCTTGTCTTTAAAATTTAAGTTTTTCAAACCTTACTACAAAGAGGGGCGGTGTAAACACCCCATTTTTGCCCTAGGAATGATAATAATCAATAATAACCGATTTTCAATTTTTTTCCAATTTTTCTAATTTAACATAAATAATTAAAAATATTCAAAAAAATAAAATAAATAGGAAAAAACATCAATTTTGAAAAATGATTTCAGAAATGGCAATAATAAATAATAAATAATTTTTACAAATTTTTGAAATTTCAAAAAATACAAAAAAAAATAAAAAATCACATTGCATATATGCAATTTGCGAAATAAACAAAATCAGAAAATGGCTAGCTCCAGCTGGTCCAGCCGTGCTAAGCGGGTGCATACGGGTGCGAGTCGTGAGTTCGAAACGCGGGGGAAGCAGTTTCCTGCGTTTTGCGATTTTTTCATTTACCAGGACACGTGGCAAGCATCTGATTGGCTGGAGGGAACGCATGCGCCGGGCGCGTGATCGTCTTCTACCTCGGGTCCGAGATTGCCGCAGAAGAGAAAATTCGAATTTCGCCATTTCGATTCGATTTTTTGCACAAATCCAATAGATCTTCAACAAAAATAAGATAAACATTATCTAATTGGAATCAAATCGCAATAAATCAAAGGATTTACACAAATCGGAGTTGGTTTTTTTAAACCCAAAATCCGATTAGCTTCGATCGGAGGAAATCCGGCTTATCCAGCTTGGGTTTTAAGCGCCTATAAATAGGAATCAAGGCCGGAAGCTAGAGTAGGAATCACAATTGAGAGAAAGTGAGGAAAGAGTGCAAATGGAGAGCATCGGAGAAGAACCCAAAACCGCGACCACCGACCGGCATTGAACTACCACCAGGAGGCGATCTGGGGGTGAACCGCCCCACCATTGGATTCAGCACCCTCGAGAATAGGATTCGACACCTCACCCGCTACAAAAGGCGCCGGAACGCCGTGAAACGAGCAACCCCCCCCCCGCCGTGTCTGACCGACCCGAATGACCCCGATCGACCCGATCGACCCGGATCAGGTAAATCGGATTTTTCCAATTTTTTTTTTTATTTAATTTTTAAATTAAATTTTTTTTATTATTTATTATTTTTTAAATTTTTTATTTTTTATTATTTATTTTTATTTTATGTTTTATTTTTTAAAAAATAGGGAAAAAATTTAAAAAAATTTTTTTGAAATTAATAAAGAGAAAAATAAAAAAGAAAAAAAAAAAAAATAAGGGAAAAAAAAAAAAAAAAAA
Organism: Laguncularia racemosa; assembly: GCA_037954665.1. Lineage (NCBI taxonomy): Eukaryota > Viridiplantae > Streptophyta > Magnoliopsida > Myrtales > Combretaceae > Laguncularia > Laguncularia racemosa. Next base: position 14,503 of record JBBMOL010001409.1, on the reverse strand, counting down.
TAAAAAATAATAAAATTTAAAAAATAAAAAAAAATTTGGAAAAAAATAAAAAAATTTTTGATTTAAAAATAAAAAAAAAATTAAAAAAATTAAAAATTTAAAAAAAAAAAAAAAATATAAAAAATCAAAAAAACATAAAAATATAAAAATTTAAAAATTTTAAAAAGAATATAAAAAAAAAACAAAAAAACCTTTTTTAAATAAATCCAAAATTGATGTTTTCCCTAAAAATCATTTCAAAAAAAATTAAACTTAGGCTTAGATTTTTTTTAAAAAAATCCCAAAAAATAAAAACATAAACAAAAGAGATTTCAAAAATTTAAAAAACAAACCACTTAAATTTTTTGGAAAAACGAACATGGGTTGTTTGATCCGAGTAGCAGGTACAGGGACCCATCCGGGTCAACCCATAAAATGAATAAAAAACCCTTTTCTTAAATAATTCAAAAACATAATAAAATAACAGAAACACAATAAAACACATTTTAAAAGGGGAACAATTTAGGAATTAGGGGTAACCGAAAGGTTTAATGGTTAGCCCCCGGACTTAAAAACTCGGGTTTTTTTCCCTTTTCCTTTTTTCCCCAAAAAACGAGAAAGGAAATAACACGACTAGTGGTCCAAATTAAGACTAATCCGCTCCTTTAGTCTTTAATTCAATATTTCCCAACAACAGTGGGTGGCGACTCCCAAAAATCAAACAAATTCCCTAACTCAAGTCGAGGATCCTACATTAATGAGCATAGGGCTAGTATAGATCGGATTAGGATGGGAATGCAAAAAAAATTAGACCATAAGGGGCAAGAAATTCTAAAGACACCGTCATAAACCACCAACAGGGGGTCACTACAGTGTAATCGAACAGCTCACAAAGTTTTGGAATGGGGTTTCATGGCCAACCTTATTCAAGGATTCCTTCAATTTTGGGAAAAAAAACATGTACAGTCCCACGAGTTGGAAGAGTCAAAGGCGATAATCCCCAAAAAATTTTCTCCTGAAGTGGAGGTGTTCACGTAGGGGGATTGATTTCTTGGACCACCCCCCTTTCCTTGGGAAAATAAGTACATATTGGGGGTGTGATTATGTGTCTAAATGGGTAAGGGCCCCAAGGTTCCCCCACCAATATGCAAGAGGGGTTGTGAATTCCTAAAGAAATTTTTTTCTAGTTTTGGAGCACCTAAGCATTGATTATGATGGGGGGGCACTTTTTGAAATGTGAAATTTTGAAAAAGGCTGAAGCAATACGTTAACCGATTACAACCCCCTATCACCCGCAGACAAGTGTCAAGTGGAAGTTTCTAACCTGAGCAAAAAAAAGGATACAGAAAAAAGTAAACATCATAGGAAGAATTGGTCAAAAAGCTGGACGATGCTCTAGGGGCCCTACAGGACACTTTCAAACTCCTCTAGTAAAAAACCCATATAATTGGTGTTCAAAAAGCTTGCCACTTCCCAGTGGAACAGAAATAAGCCTTTGGGCCTTGCGCACTCTAATAGGATCTAGAGGCCGCGGGAAGAGGGGGAATTTTTAGGAATGAACCGATGAAGGGCGACAAGGGCAATGACAACATGCGGTTTTATAAAGAGAAGATGAAGAGAACATGATATGAGGGTTCCCACCCAAACATTTAGAGAAGGGGATCATGTTCTCTTATTAATTACGGTTTAAAATCTTTCCCGGGGAAGTTGAGACAAATGGGCCACCATTCAAAATTCGCCAAGTTTTTCCCCATGGGGAGTGGAATTAAACACCCGGTGGGCATACATTTAAGGTAATGGACATGCTTGAACTTTATTTTGGGGCTCAAGGCGAAAAAGAGGGGCAAGAAGAGTTTTGACTCCACCCCTTGGTTAATCAAAGCAGGTTTTTTCCGTGAGCAAACCGTTAAACAACAACCTTGGTGGGAGGAACCCTGAATTCTTAGGTAAGTTCTTTTTTTTTCTTTTCTTTTAAACCAATTTTTTTTACTTTTGTTGTTAATTGACTTGCGAGGCAAAACTTATTTGTGGATCTGGGGATGACAAGAAGATGTTTTTTAAAAAGTTTTGAAGGGCTTGGACACTCAACAGAGGTGATAATGTGCTTTCTTTACATACCGGCACACATTCTTCTTTACAGGCCCGGAAAAAAAAATTTTCATGCACAGAGGGTACACGGCCAAATAAGGGGTGACCCCAAAGGCGTGTATACGGAATTTTACACGGTCATACACCCGTGTATTTTAAACCCTGTATGGAATTCCAAAATGGGACAGCGTTAAAAAACCCGAAGACAGGTTGGGTTTAAAGGCTTTTAAAAAAAAAAACAGGAATTACAACCCGGCCGGAATACGACCGGTGTCCGCCCTGAAAAAAACACCACAAAAAACGAAAGGGTTTAAACTCCTTTTTTTTTCACCTTCTTCTTTTCTTTTCAAAACCCCTCACTTTAAACCCCCGGCATTTCCCATTAAAATCCTCTCAACCCCCCAAAACATTAAATTACACTCTTCCCTTGTGATTTTCACAACCCATTCCACAGATCTAACGCTAAAAATGCCTTGGATCAAGACGTTGCTCAGGAAGACACCGTGATGATGAACCCAGTAGAAACGGGGGAAGCGCCCCGGCTATCCTGTCAATATGAGGGTTGAGCATGGGCCAACCCTATGAAATTACAAAAACCAAAAGATCTTTAGCCCAAACGTGGTTCTAGTTTGGGGGATGTTTTGGGCAGGTTTGATATCCTAAAAGGTTGAGGGAACTTTTGCAGACCCCCCCTTTGGGTGGACTGTTTTCTATTGAGGAAAAGATCTTTTTGGACATAAAAACCACCTTCCTCCCCCCCCCTTAAACCATTAAAGGGGCTTTAAGTTTTGGGTAGACAATGAAGTTGAATTCCTTGCGATGGGTCAATATGGGAGGTATTCAATGATTAATTTATTGAGGCAAGGGGATATTTAGAACCTCTTTCCCCTCCGCACTCCATTTTTTCCGCCAATTGCCCCTAGGTTTTCCCCCCCCCGGGTATCGAGAAAGGAGCTTTCTGGCCACGGAAAGGAAAGGGGTCACTATACTTCATTTTCTACAAAAGGTTCTAACTTTTCGAGCCTCCCCCCTATCGAGTGTTTCATTATTTTTTTGCTCGCTCCACTAGGGGCCGCACAAATTCAAAGGTGTAGCCCAATCCCAAGGGTGTACTCCAGTTATGGAGTATAAAAACCCGGGAACTCGTTCAATTTGGGGTGTTTCTGCATTTTTTAAAATAGAAAGAAAAGGGAAAGGGAAAAAAGGGAGTCTTTGTGGGTGCCGGTTTACCCAAATCCTAAAAATCTAGAGCTTTTCCCCTAAAACGAGAACCCGAGATTGCTTTGGGAAGACTTTTAAAGGCAATCATTGAAACCCATTTTTTGGGTGGGGGTATGAAACCCTCCACAAAATGAAGCAAATTTCCGGTGATGACCGGGATAAAATTGGGGGATATGCCCCTTAAGAAAGGAACCCAAAGTTTGGAGGAGGTGGGGAAGAACAAGCTCCCCCAAAAAAGGAAAAAAGGGGCTCAAGATGATGAATTCAGAACACCCTAGGGGAATTGAAGGCCCAAGTTCAGGGACTGAAGAAGCAGCGGGACAGAATTCTAAAAAAACAGAAAGGTTAAAAAGGTTCATTCAGAAGTGCTTCACAAAAGTTAGGTGACAAGTTGGGGGGGGAACTTTGAATCTTGTAGCTGTTTTGGGTGATGAAGATGTCCAAACCGATGCACATACCCCCAAGTTCCAAAAAAAAGGCTTTTCCTCAAGCCCTTTTTGGGGGGAAAAGTCATGAAGAAGATTCAACAGGAGGGGGAAGATTAGGAAATCCCTGCCTAATATTTCTTTTTAGACATTCAAAAATTTTTTTTAATGGGATGTGCTTTTTTTTTTTTCTTATAAAAAACTCTGTACAAAGATTGTGATGGTTATTTTCTTTCTTGTTATTATTTAAAATTTATACTTTTCCCTTTTCTTTTTTGGTTTTTCCCCTTTCCCTTTTTTCAGAGATGTTTGTTACCCTTTGTTGGAAGATCCTTGTAAATACGCTTTAAAAGCGCGATTTTTTTTCTCTTTTTTTGTTCTGTGCATGATTATGTTTAGTTCATAGGTTATTCCTCTCCGAAAGGAAACCCAAAAAAGCTCACCACTCAGGGAAGTTTCATTTACCCTCTTTCTTCTAAGTCTTTTTTTCCTTGTTCTCTTTGGGGTTACTTAAGACAAAGGGACAAAGTCCTATTCTAAGTGGGAGGGATGTAGGAGAATGAATTCATAAAATATAAGTTTTAATTTAAAATTAAAAGCTATAGAACTTAATGCTATAAAATTTCCCTACTTTTAGAAGGACTTTTATGAGTTATGCAAAGGGGAAAGGGGAGATCCCAAAAAAAAACCCACTGATTATTCTTGAAAAAAAAAAAAGTGGAAATTTTAAAAAATTTTATTCTCTTTTTCTTGTGTTTTTAATAGTTGTTGGAATTAGAAGATGGGAAAACCCGGGGGAATAGGCAAAATTTGTTATTTAAGCACAAATTTTTAGAGTTAGGAATTTATTCAAGGTTTTTTAGTAAAGTTTAGTAAACTTTTTCTTTCCTTTTTCTGGTTAAGCTATTCAAATTTTTTGGGGTAAAGGAGTTTTAAAAGGGTGCCCTTTTAGCTTGGTAATCCCTTTAAAAAAAAAAAAAAAAGTTCAGAAAAAGGGGGTTTATTAAATCGAGTAAATTTAAACCTGAGGGGTGCCCTTTGGGGGAATAACACCTATTGACTTGGGTGAAGAACTTGGGATCAATGGCCCCAAAACTCGTTTCATGGGGCCTGAGAAAAGTTCCCAGAAAACTGAACTTGATAAATTTAAAAATATTTTTTATTAGAAGGGGGGTTCCCAAGGGGTATCTTAAAACCTATAGCCTAAGGTTTGCTGGCTTTGGGGGTTACTGACCGAAGGGAAAACCCTTTTTAAATTAAAGGGATAATTTGGGCTAAAAAGTTGATTTGACTCGAATAAGTAAATCCAAAAGGGGCGCCTTTTATGCGAGGGAATAACGTTTGTTTTAAATTGAAAAAAATGATGACTCGGGGTTTTCGATTAAAGTTTTGTTTTCATGGGTCGGTTGACTAAAATTTAAAATAAAAGAAAAATTTAAAAAAAGGGAAGGGGAAAACCAGGAAATGAGTGGATAAAGTATGCCTTTACTCTCTTTTTGTGTTGTTTTTTCGGTAGTGGAAAGAACTTTTAAATCTATTTTTTGCTGATCTAATTTTTTTGATTTATCCTAACTTGAGGAATTTTTTGTTTAAAAAAAGTGGGGGGTAATAGGTTTATTTCTCGGGTTAATTTTTTAAATTCCGTATTGGGATTTTGTATACAAAAATTAAAAATAGATTGAATGAAAGTTAATAAGCTTGGGTTTTACAAAGGATCAATGATGCAGAAATCTTCCTAAAATAACTATGCATGAAAGAGAGGTTGTTTTTTGTAATTCTATTTGAATCAATTTGCTTGAGGACAAGCAAAAACTTAAGTGTGGGGAAGTTTGATAAGGAATAAATTAACACTTATATTTTGTATGGGTTTAAGTTGCTTTTGAAGTAAGTTAATTATGTTTTAAAAGACTTTAGTACTTAAAGGAAAGCTATTTCAGTTTCAGGAATTAAAAGGACCTATCAAGGAAGAATGATCAACATTTGCAAGAGTCGGAGCGGAATACATGAAGAAAAGTGTCCAAAAGTACAGCAGGAGAGATACACGAGCGTGTATCACAGGGGCACGACCGTGTATTGGATTTGATACACTCACAGAAGGTTACACGGCCATAATACACGGCCATGATACACAGCCGTGTTATGAAGCGAGTATGGTGCGATGTTAGCCACACCTCAACTACACGGCGTGTATGACAGCCGTGTAATTGATTCGACTCCGCGTTTTACAAGTTTCTTCTAAGATTTTGGTATCTTTTGACAAAAAGAAGGGGGAGAACGAAAAGGGGCAAACCAGAGAGAGAAAAAGAGGGACATTTTAGCACTCTTTGAGGGACGAGGATTCGACTTCAACAACATTCAATCTCAAAGGGTTCTTCACATGGGTTTTATTATTTATTTGATCTGTATTTCTAAAACCATGTGTAACTAAATTTGTTTATACCTGAACTTTATGAAACTCCAATTGTCATGTAACATTAGATTTGATTGCACAATTCTTAGATAATTGAGGATCTTTGAATTTATTCATTTTATTCTTTGTGTTTGTTATTTAATGTATGGCCAACATTGAATTTACATTGATTTCTTGTAAGTTGATTGGGAAATCGCTTATCTGAATAGATCACACATGAATGAAGAGGCTCATATGCAATCTAGGGATAGAAAGCATGAGTTTCTCGTATGAGGTTGAATACGACAATTTGATCTAATCGAGGACTTTTACGCATTAATGTAATTCTGATTATTTTTTATAAAAGAGGAATCTTTATTAAGATAATTAGGGTTAGGAGTCAATGATTTTGGGAGAAACATTAGCTTAGTGATAGAATTCCCGTGGTTCAGAGATAATCATTATCTGGTAATTGATTTTTTATGAGATAAAGTTACATGATAATTGGAGGAGTAGTAAAGGAAGGGTATATTGCTGATTATTAGATTTGATAATTTTAATTCTTTTTTTTTTTTTAGTATTCTTGTCTTAACATTTTTTTTAATTTAATTAAGAAAACTCATTCAATATTGTGCAGTTAGGTAGTCGGCTTAGGGTCAGTTTTAGTACTCGCAGATCCCTGAGGGAATGATATCCATGCTTGAACTCTATACTACTTTAATCCGATAGGTGCACTTGCCTGTTTGATCGTGAGAAAAGAGTGAGAGTGAAAGGATTTTATTTTAATTTGTGTGACTACGATCATTAACAGGTACTTCAATATTGTTCTTAGAAGATCATTACATTTTATGCCTTCTATGGAGAATGATCAAAGAGAGAATCTTTTCCATATTGATTGCAGAGTGTAGGGTCAACTATATACCTTGATCATATGTGCGCAACTTGAAACTTTCCCCTATTTACCATCCCAAACCATACAAGTTACATCAACTAAGTAAACAAGGAGCATTACATGTGATTCAATAAGCTCGAGTTCCTATCACTATCACGAATCTTTATCAAGATTAAGTTCTATGTGATGTTATACCTATGTGTGCTTCTCGTATTCTATTGGAAAGGCTTTGGTTATTTAATCGAAGTGTCATCCATGATGGTTGTCGTAATACATATGTGGCTTGGAAAGATAGTCAAAAGTTGGTTTTGAACTTTATGACCATGAAGTAAGTGTAAGAAGTTCAAATGTAGCTAGCTAGGAAGCATGAAAAGTTATTGTTTTTGGCTAAAGGAGAATAGGCTAACATAGTCAATGTTATAGGATCATTGTTTATGCTACAAATTAGACATACCATGGAGGTGGTTGGTCAAATTCTTGTTCTAAAGGAGATTATAGGGTTGATAGAGGAGTTTTCTAATGTTTTCCTTAAGAGTTACCTAAGGGATTACTTTCCATGCATGGTATTAAACATAGCATTGATCTGATGCTTAGGGCTTTGTTACCTAATCGTCTTACTTTAAGGAAGCTAAAAACGTTGTAGAGGCAAACAAATGAGTTTATTGATACATGGTATGTTAGAGAAAGCATGATCCTAAAGCTAGCACTTCTGGTTCCAAAGAAGGATGGATCATGGAGAATGCACGTGAATAGTAGTGCCATGAATAAGATCATTAGTAAGTATAGATATCATATTCTACGTTGGATAATATGTTAGATGAGGTGCATGGCGCTAGGGTATTTTCAAGGATAGATCTAAAGAATGATTACTATCAGATACATATAAGAGTGGGAGATAAGTGGAAGATAGCTTTTAAGTTGAAGTATAGTATTTATAAATGGATGGTCATGCCATTTAGTTTAACAAATGCACTAAGTACTTTCATGAGGTTGATGAATCATTTGTTAAAGGATTTTATTGGTAAGTTTGTTATGGTTTATTCTGATGATATCTTAGTATACAATAGAGATCAGGATAGTCCTTAGAAACATTTGCATTCAGTATTGTTGGTGTTAAAGAATGAGAGGTTGTATGGTAATCTTAAGAAATGTACATTCTATCAATCAAAAGTGGTGTTCTTGGGATTGTTTTATAAAGGACTTAAGGTTGATCATGAGAAGATTAAAGCCATTGTAGAGTGGTCAATTCCATAACTTGTGGTAGAAGTTCAAAGTTCTCAAGGTTTGGTATCTGTTTATAGGTAATTTGTGAAAAATTTTAATATATTGTAGCTCCTTTGACTAAGCTTACAAAGAAGAATGTAAACTTTAAGTGGATTGAAAAAGGGCCAAAATCCGTAAAAAAAAAATGTTATTTTTCAAAAATATTATGCGAATACGGTCAAGGAAAAAAATATTATACGAATAGGATACCAAAAATTCATCTAGTGCATGATGTGTATGCATTTTTTGCTATACAAAAACAGCCCCCACACCCATAGAAATCCATTTTTCCCGCACGAATCACACAAACTTCTAACAAATTATCTCTTCCTTTAGATGCAATAGGCAAGAAAATTTGAGATTTTTGCACAAATTAAGCACAAATCAACATCAAATTAAATAAATTTAGCAAGGTATCCAATCTATTTGCCACACCCCGAAAGGGGACCTAGAAGTCTCCACTAAAACCATCACGGTACTTGTGCACCCGTTACATGATGATCGTCTTACGAGTCAAAGATCGTAAGACTCTAAATAAATAATTGCATTTACAACTAATCATAGTACATATAATTGGACAGTAAAATATAACTGTGGATCTCATACCCTACAGTCAACCATGATCGCAGAGAATTGGTATCCCTTACCAATCAGTAAAATAAGATAAACCCTAGGTTTCTCAATTTCAAATTTTATTCACATGGGGGTCTTAACATTTCATCTAAGTAAATCTATCCTTCACAAATCTTACTTTGTTGTTTTGGTCTTCCAAAACTCTCAAAGCTTCACATCTTATCCCATCCCGTGCTTTCGTAATCGCTACCTACAAAAGAGTCTATAAGGGGGTGAGCACACTATGGCTTAGTGAGTGGGATGGTAACACTTTCAATACTATATACACACAAGAAAATTACAAATCAAGTTGTCAAAAATATGCTATGCATGAGCAACCATATGAATGCAACATCTCATGTGGTCTTCCGGTAACCGACGTAAAGTCTAGGGTTTAGGCCCCTTAACCTTGGGTTAGAGATTTTGAAGCCACCATCAGTGCCAAAGTCATTACTCAGTTTATTTATCTTATTACTTTGTTAATTATGCTATTTTCTTAACTCAACAGTGAATGTTTCTCATGCCTCTCTGCACCAGACGGAGCAAAACCCTCAAGGGACAAGCCGGACTCGGAACCGTCAAGGTGCGATAATCCCCTAAGCACTTAGTCCGCACTTAGCGAAACAGCGATCCTCTTGATCACTTTCGATGCATCCTGTAGTAGTGATGGCCTTCAATCTCATGCACATGTTTCGTGGAAATGCATGTCAGGTTTTAATCAGGTCCACTTCCTTAATTAATTGATTTAAGGTGATCAAACAACATATACCATCACAATCAATTTCCATTCAAACAATGAAGCAACTACTAAGCATTTCATTTCACACTCATCACAACAGCAAGGATTAAGCCCTTCTTATCACTTAAGACAAACACTGAACCTATACCCCATGGTTGTAGACTTATCTAGTCTTACAATAGATTAAATTATCTCGGCACCTCTCTATGCCATTTCTTTTAAATGTCAACTGCTCGGGTTGATTTATAATCATCATATCTGATACCTTTGTGTCATTTATCTTACATGTCAAACCAACCACTCGGGGTTGATTTACAATCATCATTTTTAACACCTCTGTGTCATCGCACTTCTCAAGTGCTTTATCATTTTCACTTCCGAGAGCCAACAAGGTCATCTTTTTTTCTCTTTCGATGTCCTCAAGACATTTGTATATGATATATGTGTGTGTGTGTGTGTGTGTGTGTGACACATCTTTACTTAAAGATAATTTACTAAACACTTTCCCTTACGAACTTAAGAAGATAAGAAAACAGGGTTGTTAGGTTATAAAAACCAAGGTTGCACTCATGATTTATATGATTCAGTTCATGAGTGTATTTGTAAATGTAATATGAAAATAAGTTTCGTTAAGTTTTATATATACACATTCAGGAACCAACTCTGACATATATACATAATGATACCTATACACCCTATTCCAACTAAGCATACCTACTCGATAGCTATAGAAGGAAAAGCTAAGTTTCTTTATTTTGGTTTGATTTAGAAGAGAACAATTTATAAAACATAGGTTAGGCTTATGGTTATAGCACTAACGATATGACGCTAGGTGGTATCATTACGGTAATGACACCTATACCCTCTGACCATTCATTCTTCTACACTCTTCATGACTTCTTTCCTAACTCATTATTCCCCACTACATAACTCAACTCAACAATAATCATATCAAATAGCAACACAACAAACAGCAATTTCACATGCATAACATTCAACATACAACACAACATAGTAGCATATCATTAAGTTTCCCACTCACTTTTTTAAAGGGTTTTGTCGTAGTCCTAATAGGACTCAAGCAATTCCAATAGGTAACCTCTTGGCGTTCCTCTTGAAATCAATGCCCTTTTGCAATGCTTCCTCAACCAGCCATAGAAGGTCGCATCTACACCTGACTTTGGTAGTCTTCTAGCACATGATATGTATACTCTGCTCATCTTGCGGTTGATGGTAAAAGCATGAAGTCTCCTCCTTAAGGAACTTTAGGCGAACAAGATTCAAATGTTGAACTTCCTACAAATATGTGCTTCCAACACCCTAAGTTGCTATGATCAACTGTCTGCTTTCCTTGTGTAGAAGTCGAGCAATGGAATGTCTTCGACCTACCAAATTTGGAATTCCTTCATCCGTGTATGCAAGATACCCTTAGAAAGGACAACTGAAGATCTTGCATTAGGGTATTTAGCCAAGAATGATCTTCCTCAACATCCTTTGAACATTCCATATGAAATCCATTTCATTCCAAATATTCCCCAACGCCATCATCTTGGATGTTGCTTGAATCATTCCCTTCACCATCTACATCATCATAGACACTTCTCATCTCCACGAAGCATCTTTAAACCTTTCATTTATCCAATTGTCTCTAACATCTTCCTACAAATCATCATTTCCATTACCATATATACACCAACCTTTCCTACACACCACATGCACACCAACATACACATATTCTTATCCATTTACATTACACACTTCCACACACCACGCACGCACCTATACATACATACACACCTGCTCCTTTCACCTCCCCACCACTATCTCACATGCATCCCACACATGCCGTACATATACTTCACACCACCAAATACATACTTACCCACATACTCTACATACATTACACACCTCCCATATCCCCACTCACATACCCACACCATACATCATCTCATACACTTACTCACATACTCCATATAACCTTACACCATCAATACACACACCCACATACTTTGCACATCCCACACCTTCCATACACATACATACCCTCACGCACTACATGGCATCCATACATACACACACAAACCGCACCTATCACCCACCATCCATATGCATACACTCTTATCGCACACACCACATATCATCCCATACACATATACTTCGCATACACCACATACACATACCGCACACCTTACATCACCTCATGCACATACGCACATCCTCACATACACTATGCACTTGCCTCCTCTTTTCTCGCACATACACACACAGCACCCACTGTCTCATACCCACATCTTTACATACACTATATACCCTACATCTCCTCATACACATACACACACATCTTCAAATACATCACGCCTACCTTCCACATCCGCACACACCCACATACATACCATCTCATACTCATACATACATATTCCACCCACGTCATACTCTCCTGTACTCATACGCACATTCTTGCATACATCACACCATCACTCCTACATACACACGCATACACATCTTTACACATACACCATGCACCATTATTCACACACATACACTCTTTCCCACATACATCACACCCTTACACACATCACGCATCACCACACATACGCACACATACATCCTTCTACATTTCGCACACCACCACACACACTTACATACACAACCTTACACCCCACACACTTTCACCCACACATACACGCATCCCTACACACCTCACACACCTCCAATTCACACATACACATATAAACATCCTTATACACACACACACATACACATCCCATTCACCCTACACCTCTTCATATACATACACACACATCTCCATATACACCTCACATGCCCCTACATTTACTTTCTTATTCTTTCCCTCCTTTTCTTCCCTTTCCTTCCCCTTTTCCCTTTTCTTTTCTTCCCTCTTTCTCTCACGGCTTCACCCCAATTGGACGTCATCTCGCGGGACAACATTTCCTTCTTACATTTTACTCCACTTCATCACTTCTTCCCCGCTAGTCCATCGATAACACGCATGCCCAAGACCCGATCACCTAAGGAGGTTGCTACTGTGGTTGTCGTCATGGCCGCCGGTGTGGTTGCTGCTACTACTGTTGTTATGGTCCTCCTCCTTTGCATGCACACGCACACACACAACCATCCACCGTACCTCCTTTAGTGCCCACCAACTGGAGCATCCACAGCCATGATTTCATTGTTTCCAGTCGGTGAACCTCGCCTAGGCGTCATCCATCATCGCTGTCATTGTGAGTGCAGTCCATTGTGGCCATCGTCACTACAATTCGCCACTGTCGTCGCTGTTACTATCGTTGCCTCGGTCGCCGTTAGACTCTTCTCTCATACACACACGTCATCATGCCCACTCACATACAACACCAGCACACCCTCACGCACAAAACACCCACTTACTTCACCTGCACACACACACCTCTTCACACACATACAAACACACCCTCACACACCATCCACCATTGTTGCTGTTGCTGTTGAGGGTCGTCATTGCTGCTACCATTACTATGATCGGGGTCTTCGTGGCTGCATTTGTCTCTGTCATTGTCATCACGGTTTTCTGCCACTGTTGAGGGTCATGGTGGCCACTGTCGTCGTGGTCGTCGCGAACGCCGGTGTGGTTATTGTTGTGCCATTGCTGTCACCGTCGTTGCTATTGGGATCATGGTCGCTGCTTGTCTCATCATCGGCCAAGGAAAGCGAGGAAGCGAAGACGTCTATTACGGCTCCTCGCCTGGGACCTATTGCTCACCAGTCTTTGGAAGGAAAAAAAAAAAGAAAGATGGGGAAGTAGCCGAGAAAGAAAGAAAAAGAAAAGAGAAAGGGAACAGGAAGGGAAATCGGGTGGGGAATGAGAGAGAAGGAAAAAAGGGAAGGACAGGGAGGTGGGTGCCAGGGGAGACGGTGAGGAAGGATAAGAAGAAGAAGAAAGAAAAAGAAAAAGAAGGAAGAAGACGGCCGAAAGTGAAGAAGAAGGAAAGAAAAAGAAAAGGAAGAAAGAGGGAGTGAGGGATAGGACGGACAGTTGACTCTAGTGACATGACGAACGGGACGGTTGCTGCCGACTGATGCGTCTGATCTGACGCGATTTTTTTTTTTTACGGCTATATATATATATATATATATATTATATTATATTATATTTCATAATGTCCCTATTTTATTATTCCGCTCATCTATAAGAATATCTTTAAATTTTATATTTTTAGCGTTTTATTGCGAAAGCTTAAGTCCAAGCTAATTTGATTATACCAAATATAAATTTTTTACTCTAAATTTTCATTAAAATTCCTAGATCTATAATTTAAATTAATTTCGTTATTTAACCAAATATTTTTTTTGAAAATTACTTTTCGGATAATTTATTATTCTATATTTTTAGGACTTTACGCTATTTATGTTACATTAAATTTTATGTGCCATTTTAAGTGTTTTAATTTGTAAAATTAAGCTTGAGACTCACATATGATATACTTATATTATGTGTAGAAATGATGATTTTAGTTAAAAAGAAAAATCTATAGCATTTCATTATGTAGGTCTTCTAATGCTGAAATATGTGAAATGTGAGAGTTGTAGAGATGTAGAAATAGTTGGGCATGACACTTGTTTAAATGCACATCAAATGTTCAACAAAATTTCTCAAAGAGGATTTTGTTTAGTATGAAGTTAATTTTGAAACCCAAATTTCATATAGTTATGTTATGTATGTAATTGAAGATTGTATTTAAAAAAAAAAATTGCTTCTTCTCCACTAATAATGTTCACTCCCCCAACTTGCTCTTTAGAAACAAAAAAGAAGAAGAAGAAGAAGAAGAAGAATTTCATGTAGTAAGGTTTTGATTCAAAAGCCACTGTTTTGAAAAAGTTAATTTAACCGATTTCCCCTA
>JBBMOL010001408.1:0-40096 GCA_037954665.1 Laguncularia racemosa | reverse complement strand
TTAGGAACCCCAAAGTGAGAAAGAAAACCAAGTTGGGCCCAAGCTAATTAGATAATGAGGAAAAGAGCCACTTTAAACAAGGAAAATTCAAATCCATTAAAAAGGTACAGGGGCTTTTCACCTAAAATTATTTTCTTGCACTAAACATTTCTCTTTGCTATTTATTATTTTATTTTTTTTTCTTTCTTGCTTATTATTTATATAATACATATTTACTTTTTTTTTTCAATTTTTTTTTTTTATGTATTTTTCTTTTATTTCTTCTAATTTTTGATATTCAAAAACTAGCTAAAAGTTTGAAATAGAAAAATGATGAGTGTCTACACTATTTTTAGCCCAAGCCTTGCTTTCTTGCACTGGCCATTTTCTGTAGGCAAGCAGTTAGGAAGATGCAACAAAACATTGGTTAAAATCAGGAGAATAAAATGGCCAGGGCTGTAAATGTGAGCTACTTCGTGGGGTGCAATGGCTCACATTACTTGATCATTTGTGACAAATAAAAACTTACCGTAATTTCACTCAAAATTATTTTTCATAAAAATTATTAATGCCCCTCCCCGTATCTTACCCATAAACCAAAAACCCCGAACCCTTATAATATTTAGATTCCTATTTTGAAAACTTATCAGTTATACATTTGGATTAATTAAAAATTTTAATTGTCCGAGTGCATCAATTGGGTGTGTACGATCATTGACATTTATTTATTAAAAAATTCCTAAATCCCAATATTCGAGATATTATCAACTGTAGTTTATGTTCATGTAATATGATACTGCTTATAGATGTTTATGATCTGTTATTTCAAAGATTTTTGAGAAGGGCTTTGGGGGTAAATTTACAAATTTTTACGTATGAAATTTAAAAATTCAAAAATCCGAAACCAAGCTATATTTTATCAGCTAACTTTTTTATTTCAAACAAGAAATAGTTTTACAGATGTAAATAAAAAAATGATGAAATTTTTATTTTATAACCAAGTCAGTTCTTATGGCATCCTTTAAAATTAGATATAACTTACTTAGTACCCAACATCCCTCAAAAAACCCATTTATGTTACGAGGAATTCAATAAATTTTTTTCTAGTAAATTTTAGTTTGACTTATGAGGCCTAAATAGATCAGATCAAGTGATTCCCTTCCTAGGCAATTCAACGATAATTAATCTAAATCCAATTAATGAACGATAACGAATAAGAACACAAAAAAACCCCAAATCTTTTGGATATGAGCACCACAAAAGAGTAGTTCAAGTACGAATTTATCGATAGATGCATAACAAACAAACCATCACCCCAAACCCACGGTTTAAAGACAAATTTAAAAGGAAAAACCTAGAGTCAGATTCTATATTCAAATCTAATTTCCTAGAGTTCCAAAATAGAATAAAGTTAAAGGAAAATCGAAAAAACCGACTCAAGAAAGTAGCCGACTTTAAATGAAAAACCACCGGTTAGAACAGTATGCCCCTGGCTTTGGCATTTAGGCCCTGGGCAAGTAGATAGGCCGGACCCTTAAGGCCGGCTTTAAAAAGAAAAGCGACGGCTTTTAAAGGGCTGGCTTAAGTGGGTACACTGTCGACCTTGAATGGCCCATCTAAGGGTGAAAGCCCTTGGCCTTTATGGCCGGAAAGGTGTCCACCTTCAGTTCTTGTGCTTGATTTTTGCATTGAGTAAAATCTGTAAGAATCGTGATTTTTATTTCCCCAAATCTCCTCAAACCTGTGAAAAATTTTTTCCCCAAAACTAATGGGTTCCTTTTTTTATTGCACACTTTTGAGAATCCCCTAGGCTGAAAATCTTAGTTTGCAAGTGTCTATTGTCTTGAAGGCTTTTGAATCATCTGTATCTGATTCATTCTATTCAGGTCGTCCCTAGTCCCTTCCTCTTTACTATCGATGATTTCTTGTTAAAGGTTTTATTAATCTGCTATTGGGCTTCATGCACCTCAATTGCTGGCACAGGACTCAAAATAACCCGTTTACCATCATTCTGAAACATATAGATGATTCTATACCCATCATGCAGCACACTGCTGTCAAATAACCAAGGTCTACTCAGTAATATATGTGATGCGCACATAGGGAGAACATCGCAATCAATTACATCATAATACTTTTTCCCTATGTTGATTGGAACCTTAACCTTCTGAGTGACATGCAGACTGTTTTGCTCACTTAGCTAATGTAATGATAGGGCCTAGGATGAGGTGTATTGACTAGTTGTAGTTTATTTACTAATGCAGCAGCTATAACATTGGTGCAACTACCACCATCAATAAGAAGGGTACAAAGATTACCTTGGACCCTGTAGGGAATATGGAATAGGTTTTCCTTCTGCATGTCCTCAATATCTGGAGATGTAGTCATTACACTGTGCAATACATTAATAGCCAGTATTGATCATTGCGGTTGTCCTCATATACCTCACCATCTGGATCCTTGTAGTATTCCTTTAGCACTGTTGATAAATCTGTAGGCTCAAGTACGACTTCCTTGTCACTCTCATTTTCCACCTCTATAGCAGTCATTATCCTCTTGTTAAGACACTGAGGAGCCAAGTGTCCAAATCCTATGCATTTGAAACATTGGGTTTGATGAATCTTTCCACTTGATGACCCTAGTACTGTTTGTCAGATATAAGCTTCTGTAACCACTTTGCCTTTTCTAGAATTATCCCTCTCCCTCTTAGTAATAATTGCATTTGATTCCATAATCTTATCAATTTCTCCCTTTTCTAACCTACTGATTATTTAATCTATATAACTGAGTAGTGGATCCATACCTATTACTCGATGTTTTATATAGATTAAGCACCTCTATCTCTCAATTTTAAAGCCAACTGGATGGCCTCATCAAGAGTGTCATACCTCTGTAGCTCGACAATACATACTATCTCATATTTTAACCCAGACACAAATTACGCCATTGTCTATTCAAGAGGTTCAACTGTCCCACATTGGATCCTCAATGTCTCAAACTCGTAGACATACTCATCTACTATTTTGCCTCCCTGTCTCAATGTCTAGAGACACATGAATAACTCCTGCTTGTAATTTTTTGGTATAAACCTCTTCCTCAGCACCTTTTAATTTCCTGCCAATTATGTATCTCAGCATCACCATCTCTCCTCCTATTAGCCACAAGGTTCTTCCACCACAAGGCAGCATAACTTGTAAATTCAACTGCTGTTAGACAAACTTTCGTATGATCATTAATCTCATAGCACTCGAAGAGTCCTTCTACGTTATCCTCCCAATCAAGGTAATCCTCTGCAAGTCCTTGTCTAGCAAATTAAAGAATCTACAATTTCACATATCTGAACTCATGGTTAGGATACGTTCATCCCCAAAATTATCATCCCTCTCCCTCTATAAGCATGGTACTGTCTTCCAACCTATCTGCCCCTATTTCCTCCTACTATTCTCTATCCATAGCATTAAAGGCTACCCTATGTGGAGGTGCCTATGGATTTTCCATTGGCTATTAGGGTAAGGTCATCTAATCGACCTGTGTTACTAGATTAGCAACAATGGTAGTCAGGTCCTATAACTGCTCTTCTATTATTCTTCTTCCACCTACAGCATGATAACCCTATACTCCTCTTCTTACCTAACTGTTAGCCTCATTCCCGAATCCCCCATTAACACTATCGTTTAGCATACTCAACAGAATTTCCACTTAACACAGGAAATTTATAGTCACAATCACACACTCTAACAATAATCCACTAATGACACTAATTCAATTACAAACTACAACAGTCTCCAATTGACACAACTCCCAATTTCAATCTTTGATCACTTTCTAATTCAATTCCAATAAAAAACAAGCATAGCGAACAATACAAACCCTAACTTCAATACATACAAAACAACAACAACCAGTTTGAATTCAATCACAAATTACAACAATCCCTAATTACCACAATTCCCAATTTCAACCTCCAATCAAAATCCTAGCACAATAACAATCAACTAAGATACAAAACAATAATAACAACAACCTTGATTCTATAATCATTCCAACAATGAAATTCACAACCCACGACAATAAAATCGCACAACCCACAACAATAACAATGAAGAACCCTAATTTCAAATCGATGTGAATTCCACGAACAAACCCAATTTGAATTGCACAATAACAACACAATCTAACTTGATAGTCTACATACAATCTCAATTTAATAACAACCAAACCGTAACACAATTACACAATATCAAAACCCTAATCTGTTAATGGAATTCCAATAGACACAATTCCCTAATCTCAATCTAACCTCTAATACCAAAAGATGATGTGCCGAAAACTATGATCGGATCAAGTGATTCCAATTCCTAGGCAACAATCAATGATAATCGAATCTAGCAATCTAATTAACGAACAATAATGAAAAAGAACACAATAAAATCCCTAAACCTTACCAAATATGACGTACTAACAAGAGAGTAGCACTAATACGAATTTGTTGATATCATGCATTGCAATCTAATACCATCACTCACCATAATCCCACGGATTGATTAGAGTGAGAGGAAAAACCCCAAAGAGTCAAATTCTATATCTCAAGTCCAATGTCCATCTGAGTTCCAAAAACAAATATAAAGTACAAGGAAAAGTCAAAACAAACCAGCTCAAGAAAGTAGTCGGCTTTAACAAAATACACCGCCGGCTTAGAACATGAATGTTGCCGGCTTTGCCATTTTGGCCACCGACCGTGGGCCTTGAAGGTCGACTTAAGATGAAAACCTGCCGGCTTTGAGGGCCGGTTTAAGTGGCTACGCCACCGGCCTTAGAGGCTAAGCTGCCAGCCTTTATGCTAGCCTATCACCATGCCACTGGCATTAAATGGCCGGTCTAGGATGAAAGATATAAAATCCACAAAAAAAAAATTTACTCGCGTATAATATCAGAAAGATTAAAAGATATTACTAAAAGCTTTAAACATACCACACATAAAACTATATTAAAAGAAATAATCACACGAAAAACAAACCATAAAAAATTATTGAATAAACGATAAAATAAATTAAAATCATAGACTTAGGTTGTCAAATGGAAATTTCGAGTAAATATTGATGCTCGAAATAATCAAATTAATTTAAGTATAAAGTTTCATACTAAAATATTAAAATATTAAATTTTATCAATATCGTCATACGTGCAACAACACACTAGAAATTCTTAAACCCTAATAATAATAATAATAATATGAATTAATAATAACAATAATAATAGGATATATATATATATATGCTCGGCCCGGCCATGGAGGACCCACGACCACATAAGAAAACAAAAATAAAAAGGAAAAAGAGAGACAGACGAGAGTAGGACCACGCCAGATTAAAGCAACGGTGGAAGAAGAAAAAAGAAAATCGAACAAAAAAAATCATATCTCACACATACGATCTTCAATTGACGATCCAAGACTACCAATGTGTTCCTCGAGGTGAGTGCAACTCAACTAGACTAATTTTTCGTGAAATGGAATTAATTTATAAAAGTTATGTACGAATATCAAATAAGTATAAAAATTAGTATTTCACCTAAAACTGTAATATGTAGAGAAACACTAGGTAGAGTGATTTAGACCATGTGTAGCATGTAATAATATATTTTTCCCTAAATTGTTTGGGCAAAAAGAATTTTGGCTCGGAGATATCCTAAGACTGTTTTGATTAAATCCTGGGAAAATGAGACTCGGGTAAGTAGGACTCCGTGACGTATTGTATTGTGTGTATATAGTTGATTTGATGTGATTTATTAGAAATTTCGTGCTACCTATATACGAATATTTATCTATATATATATATATATATATATGTATTGTGCGTGACTAGGGTCTGTCCGTAGCGTGCGTGAGTGTGTGGATTTCTCCTTGTGGCTGCAGGCAATGGCTGTATGAATATATATATATATATATATATATAAATATGACGTGTATTGGAGATGGCTGATTCGTGCCGGTGTGCGTGCATGTGGGAAATTTTTTTCTTTCTTTTCTTTCCTTCCTTAAGGTTGCAGGGGACAAGCATATATAACACCAGAGCTTGCTGGTGTCTCCGTAGACTGTTGGAATGTCCGCGCTGTTGCCGTAAGATTATATATACATATATACATATCTATGCTTATACATGAATGTGGCTGTGGCTTTCCCTTTTTAGTTTGTGTATGTGTGTAGCCATGGAACTCCATAAACGTGGAAGTTTAAGGGGATGGAATTCCAAGCACCGTACTTTATAGGGAAGGACATATATTTATACACCCATACGTAAAAAGACGTTGGCCAAGAAGGTAAGAGAATGTGTGTCTGTTATAGGTGGGATGGCTAGACGTGGAGGAGGGCTGAACATGTAAGATGAAGACGTTAAGTTCTCAATCCGCTGCTGTGAGAAAAATATATATATATACATGTATAAAGGGAATCAAGTGCTGGATGCGGAATTGGGAGAGGAGTTAGGTCATTATATTGAAGTCTTGACGGTGGAAAACATGATCAAATGACATAATATACATACCTACATACATGCTTGGAGGTGCTAGTTTTCTTTTCCCTTATAGGAGTGTGTGAGTGAGCTAGTGGAGAGGAAAGGAATATATCATGGTATATGTGTTGTTGTGGGTTGTGGAGCGTGACATAGAGAACATAGACATATGACAACATGGAGAAGGCTTGAAAGAGAGAGGAATCCAATAAGCCGATCCAAAACATATGTACAAATGTACATTACAAATTGTGGGGGAGGAATTAAGTCCTTATACACGTATGTACATATGTCATATGTAAGTGAGAGGGAAGAATAGGATGTTGCAAATGAGATAAGCCATAGTTATATAGGTTATATAGGAGTAAGGGAGGAAGGTATTCTTACATGACCATAAACAATACATACCTATACATATGTCGTGTATATGACTAAAAGAGAGATGGGAATTTAACCCAACCTCCATATGCTACATGTATGTAAGTATATATTTAAGGATAAGACATATAATTATAATTATGAATGCAAGTTATATGAATGAGAAATAAAAGGGATTGTAATGAATTTAGTTGAAGTAGAATTCCATTGCTTAATGATTTCTTGCTTTAATCATATGGATGTTGTTACCTTATTGATGTTACAGATGTGCCTTGTTTCTTGAATCAATTAAGTGTGTTATGAATAGGACATTGACATGATTGGCACTTGCATATGTGCTTATCCCTGGATGATCACCCTAAAACTTTAACTAATTATGAGATCTAATTAAAAATCTAGCATGCATCACATGATCATTGCAATGTTCAAGGCCATCACAGCAACAAGACGAGCTGGAAGTGATCAGAGGATCAGTATTCCGCCAAGTACGAACTACGTGATTAGGGGATTGTCGAGCCTTGATGGTTTCAAGTCTAGCCTATCTCTAAGGTTGTGTAAATGCTCGGTATGTAAGAGGCACCTGATCCTAGATCACTAAAGCTATGACACAGTTATAATAAAGTGATAAGAGTAATTAAATTATGTATAAGACCTGGGCTCTGATGGTGGTTTCAGAATCCCCAACCCAAGGTCAAGGGGACGTAAACCCTAGACTTCACGTCGATTACTGGAAGACTATGTGAGATGTTGTATTCATGTGATTATTCATGCATAACATTTGTTTTGACAACTTTCTTGACATTGTTTGTGTTTGTTGCAACACTGAGAGATTGCAACCTATCTCACTAAGCTTTGGTTCACCCTCCTAGATGTTTTGCCTTGCAGGCCGAGACTACTGAAATTCCCTTATGAATCAGCGAACCGAGGTGAGTACTTGTCGCCTAACTAAGGAAATGGTTCATGGGAAGAATACAAGGACTAGATTAATGTAGATATTGTTAGAATGGATTCTATAATCGTTGTAAATGCATGTAAGTGATCCAATAGGATCTTAGGTATACCTGTGATTATGTAATGGGACCCATTAGAGGCCTAGTGATAATACAGTAATTGACTGCTTTCGTTGAGTAGGGAATGTTATTATTATGATTAATAGGCACAATACTAGAAATGAGACGCTTTGCGGTTACTTAACGGGGGATTAAGCAATCGTGGTGGGTTGTCACGAGGAGCCCTTAGAGTAGGGTGTAACAACTTTTGATGGTATTAGAGCCTGAATTTATGTTAGGAACAGGATATAAATTGAGGACACATAGGGTTGAGAGTCAATATCTTAAGAGATTAACTCAGTAACCCATTAGATAGAGGAAAACCTACCATAGTAGGAGAGAGTGGGTTGAACTTGGGAGTTGAGTTAATTAACTTAAAAGCTTACGATTTCCTTAGATTCGATGAAATGTAGGGTATGCTTTGTCATCTTGATAGGAAGTGGAATACTTGCTGCATGAAGGATGATGACGACTTGATCAACTATCAGGTAAAGATGGAGATATTGCTATGCCACTACGAGTATTTTTCTGTTACAAGACAGTCGATGAATTGATTGAAGATTGGAGAATGGGATTAACTAAGTATTGGTAAAAGCAATTGGACAAGTTGAGTGAGGATCTTGGGGATAGATACAATAGGTATATAGCTATACCTGCTCTTGAGGCTCAATTTGCGCAGATAAAGGGTATGTTAGAGGTACCCTATGAGATAGTGTTTGTAGCCCAATTTAACTTAGGAATGGGGTATCCCTAAGAAGTTTAGCACCCTCAGTTATGTCCAGACAAAACAACTGAAGGTATAGGAGAGGGATATATGATTGGAAGCCAAAAGTCAATTTAAGATTCCTATACGATGAAGACTCCTGGGATACTATGGATTGTGTTGAGCATCGAGAGTTCGAAATTATAGGCTAAGGGGATATGTTTGTAGTGGAACTAGAGTTGGGGAAGATTGAGAAGAGGATCCAAAAGAAGACTCATCTCCTAAAGAAAACTAGAAGGTGACTTGGATGGAAGCGATGAGGATATGAGCGAGTAATCACGAAGCGTTGCTTAGGATGAGGGAAGTAGATGTAAATATCGTCTTTTGGAAGATATGTACTTAGAGATTAGCAATGTATATGCACGTTAGTAAGGCTTACGATGAAAAAATTTTGTAGTGTAATGTATGTATATCCCTCTACGTTTAAATGTGTGCAAGCGAAAAACTCCAACATGTAAATTTTGAAAAGTATGTGTAAAATATCTAGCTTTCTGTATGCTTAGAATCTTTGATGCAAAAATACAGATATGTTATAGTCTTTTGTTGATATTCTTATCACTCATGATATATGTATCATTGGAATGCCCTAACATATTCGATATGTTGCTATGAGGAATTTCAAAGGAGCTGCTAGTAGGGGATGAAAGGCCATCGCGTCAGCAAGGCATCAAGAGGATGAAGGGAACCCGAAAATGGAAGCACCACCTGTAGTCTCTCAAGAGAATCTAAAGATTTGACCCGTAACACTAGGTTGGGTAGCTAGGCTGGGACGACAAAATGCTATAGAGGCTCCTATTGAAAGAGAAGGGAGTGGAGAAGAACGTATGATGAAGCTCAAAGTAACCATGCAACAGTTGGTACAACAACAAGCTTTATTGATTCAGCAATTGATGCCGGGAGGCCAACCATCATGACAATTAGTCCCTTTACCACCTTAAGCACATCCAATACCATCGGTAGCACCTCAACGACCTTAACAAGAGCTGACACTAGCACTATTAGCTTTAACCACCTACATGCCACCGACGGAAAGTGGATCCAAACATGACTAAGGGAGAAGTAGTCAAAGTCAGATGAATACATTCCCCGACTTCATACGCCTAAATAGATTCTTTTATCGGGTGTATGGAAAGCTAGAAGAGGTTGAGGAATGAATGGCCTAATTAGAAAGGTCATTCGCTATGTATGAGGTGGAAGATCATCAAAAGCTGGCCTATGCCTCCTATATGTTGAATGCCAGAGCCAAAATATGGTGGGATGTAAAGCAAAGAGCATTAACTTAGCCGATCTCTTGGGAAACTTTTCAGTATGAGTTTTTCAAGGAATATTTCCTAGAGAGTGTTAGAACCCGATTAAGCGGACAACTATTTCAATTGAAGAAGGGTTGGAGGAGCATTGACCAGTATGAGCACGAGTTCCTCAGGTTATTACAGTTTGCTCCAGATGTCTATAAGGATTCAGATAAGTTGAAGATAACTATTCAAGAATGGATTGGATGCTGAAACTCAAGCATGAATCATGGAGTTCGAGCTAAAAACATATGTTGAAGTAGTAAATAAGACTTAAGCTCTAGAGCAAACTAAGTTAAAAATAGAGGAAATAAGAGCATGAGTAAGACTAAGTGTTGGACCCCGCATTCCTGCAAAAAGACCTTTGTTCCAACCCACCCCAAGTGATAGGGGAAAGAGGTTAATGTTGAATGTAAGGCCTTTAAGTGCAAAGCCGTTGTCCATTATCCCATGGGAAAAGCTAATAACAGTAGTTTGTTGGAAGTGTGGGAAGATGCAATATCCAAGAGATTGCCCTTACTTAAAGGCGAAGTGCTTTCGATGTGGATCAAATGAGCACAAGGCCGACAATTGTCTACGGAAGAACTCTACGATCTGTTATGTGTGTAGATAAATAGGGCATATAGCTAGTAAATGCCCCAAGAAGCATCAACGACTTGGACCTAAGGTTTACCGGACATAGGATAACCATTAAAAAGCCGGCCCACAGACCACTAGGACTGGGAGTGCATGGAACTAACCCTCAAGCTACCAATGCCCAAGTATTTTCCATGAAAGGCACAAAAATAGGAGAATGGGTGGGATAGGAGCTTGATGGGTGTCGAATCTAAAAAATTAAAACCTACACCTAAACAATTATATAATTTTTATACAGTAGTGAGTAGGGTCGTATCCACAGGGATTGGTTAAATATATTTCTATTAAAAGAGAATAGACAGAAAAAGAAGAATGGGGGTTTTGTTTGTAAATTGAAATAATACTGAAATCAGATAATAAAATTGAATAATGATGAAAGCATAACCAAAGGAATCACTATAGTTTAATTCATAGAACTGATCATTGATGCAAATATTTTCTATTCTTTATCTAAGATAAACTGGTTATGGTTATTAACAAGATCTAATAACCTATCTCTCCTTACTTTCTTGATAATCAAAACAAGCTCTTTGATTACTTCTCTTATTGATTAAACAACCCTAAACAAGCTCTTAGGATTTAATTTATCAATAGCATTAAAAACAAGAGAGACTACCAATTCATGCCAGTAGATTATAAGATAACCTATTTAAACAAGATTATATATCTCCATAACATGAATTTGACTATCTATTCTATAATCAAACATGTTATTGTGTCACAGAAACTAAAACTATCAAACAATTACGGACCTGACGTACTAGTTGACAATATATTAACTTGCTAATTGAATAGAAGAGCTCTAATTCATACCAATCAAACAAGATAATAATAACAAAACATTCAGAAGATATATAAATACCTAAAAACAAAGAATAGAATAAAAACAAATCAATTAGATCTCACAATTCTTGAAGAATTAAACTTTTGATGATCCTTTGGCTAGAAAATCTATTTAGCCACACATGTTCATCCCAACGAAATCAAAGAGTGAAAAAAATATGAAAAGTCTTTGTTTCAAGTGTCTCTTACTTTTCCTATTCGATTTCTTCACTCCTCAACTCCCTCCTTTTGGAAAACGAAGAGATATATATAACAAAACTGAAAGTTCCCCTGAAACGGCCAAACTTATCCATATACACGGTCTCAACTCACTGTTATACACGGCTATCTACTTTAACCGTGTAAGCTTCTGTTGGTTCTTCAAGCCAGATACACGGCCGTGTACTTTAACCGTGTAAGCTTTTGTTGGTTCTTCAAGCCAGATACACGACCGTGTACTTTAACCGTGTAAGCTTCTGTTGGATCTTCGAGCCAGATACATGGCAGTGCTCTAGAAATACACGCCCGTATACTTCCCTTGTACGCCGGCGATGTAAATCCTTGACTTTGATCTAAATTGTAGATGACTTCTCTAAATCACTTGAATTAGCACTCTTGACTCCATTAAACCTTATTTATCACCATAATAAAATTAAGTACCATTTCCTTATGATTTCTATAAAATCAATAATAAATTAACACAATTCCTACTACAAAGATTGAGTATAAAATGGCTCTATCAGAGCCGAAACAATATCAAGACATTGACTTGGCCGCAATGGAGTATTCTGGGGAAGGAGACGTGGTAACAGGTATGTTGAGATCAAAACTTACCTATTTATGATATTTTATGGACATAAAGCATAAGTAAGAGATAAATGGTAAGAGTTAGGAGATATAAAAGATCTAATATTAAGAGGATTTAAGTAGGTAAAGTATAATAATCAAATATTACCTAATTGATAGGATTTATCTTAATCGCTGCCTAACCAACCTTAGTCCTTTTCGATACAAGAGCTACACATTTCTTCATAAGCTTAGCTGTAACTCAACAGCGAAGACTAGAAGTTAAACCTTCTCTAGAGATCTTAAGAATCAATACTCCTTTCGTAGAATGGGCTATCGCTAAAGCGGTGGTGAAGAATTGCCCGATTGAGATCTAAGGAAGGAATTTGCCTACGGATCTAATTGTTTTGGCTATGAGAGGCTACAAAGTGATCTTAGGAATGGATTGGCTATCCAAAACCTTCGCTTATGTAGACTACAAGAATAGGGAGGTGCAGTTTAGCAGACCAGGGACAAAAATAGTAGTGTATTGAGGGCAAGTAAAGGGAATCCTTGAAGTTTCAGCTAGCCTAGTTGAGGAGAAAAAGAAAGGTCTTCAAGACTAGAACATGTACTTAATAAGTATAGTAGAGGTAGAGAAGGAATCGCCAAGGTTAGAGGAAGTACCATTCGTTAATGAATACCCTAATGTATTTCCTGAAGAACTACCAAGACTACCACCTCTAAGAGAATTAGACATTATTATTGAGATAAAGCCTGGCATCGAACTAATCTCGAAGGCACCGTATCGAATAACTCCGATCGAATTACAAGAATTGAAAGAGTAGTTACAAGAATTGATCGAGAGGGGGTTCATTCGCCCAAGTGTATCACCATGGGTAGCTCAAGTACTATTTGTCAAGAGGAAGGATGGATCTTTGCAGTTATGCATTGACTATCGAGAGTTGAACAAAGTGACCATCAAGAATAGATATCCATTACCAAGGATTGACAATCTCTTTAACCAACTGAGAGGAGCAAATGTCTTTTCTAGAATTGACCTATGATCTGGATACTACCAATTGAGGATCAAGTCAGAGGATATGATGCGAACCCTAGGTATATTAAACCTAGAACCCGTCGATCGTGATTTGAAATCGGATTCCCAAGAATCGTCTTGAACAAGCGATGAACAGAACTAGACCCCAACCACACCTGTTGATTGAAACCTAAGTTATCAAGATGACTTCCCCAAGCATTTAGATCGAAGAAATCAAAAAAGAGTTCTTTCGCAAAGAATAAAAGAGAGAGAGCTCTCAAAAGGTGTATTCAATAATGAAATATCCGTAAAAATCAGACCCTAGCGTATCTGACAAGAGGGTATTTATACTAAGAAATAATAAAATACACGCGTAGTACACGGCCGTGTCTCCAAGCCGTGTATGATGCTGGGCATGCGACGAACAAAGTACACGGTCTCATACACGGCTGTGCCTCTAGGCCGTGTATGTGTCTGTGTATATGACGAGCACAGTACACGGTTTCATACACGACCGTGCCTTTTGGCCGTGTATTCATTTGTGAAATTTCGACTGGGACACACGGCTGGGACACACGGTTGTGCCGCTGGCCGTGCTGTTAGGCCGTGTAAGTATACACGGTCGTGATACACGGCCGTGTATAGAGGCCGTGTATGATCCTATTGATTCCTTCATTCCTTTTGGTTCCTTCTCTTGCAGCTCCATCACTAATCCTTGCAAAGCTTCTCTCATCCGCTTAGCTCTGGCTCTTGTCATTGGACCTCCAATACCATGTAACGGGTCATTGGACTTTGACTCTTGAACTCTTGATGCTAGCTGATCCCCATCATTCCCTCCTTCCTCGAAAAGATTCGTCCTCGAATCACCTGCATCATATAGAGTAAGATCACAAACATTAAAAGTTGCGCTTACATTACCATAGTGACTTGGTAAGTCAATCTTGTAAGCGTTATCATTGATGCGTTCCAACACTTGGAATGGCCCATCTCCCCTAGGGTGCAACTTAGATTTTCGCTGTTAAGCAAAGCGCTCCTTTCTCAGGTGCACCTACACTCAATCTCCTGGATGAAAGACAACTTTCACACGACCCTTACTGGCCTGGCGAGCATAATGCTCATTCTTCTTCTCAATGTTAGCCCGAACCTGAGCATGCAATTCCTACACAAATTCTGCCTTTTTCTTTCCATCAAGATCAACAAATTCATTAGCAGGCAAAGGCAAAATATCTAGTGGAGTCAAAGGATTAAAACCATACACAACTTCAAATGGAGAGTAAGATGTAGTGGAATGCACAGTCCTATTGTATGCAAATTCTACATGTGGTAGACATTGCTCCCATTGTTTCAAATTTTTATGAATCACAGCACGCAACAGGGTTGAAAGAGTCCTATTGACTACTTCGGTCTGACCATCAGTTTGAGGATGTGCAACAGTAGAGAACAATAACTTAGTGCCTAGCCTATTCCACAAAGTACGCCAAAAATGACTCAAGAATTTCACATCCCTATCACTCACAATAGAATTGGGCAAGCCATGCAATCGCACAATCTCTCTAAAAAATAAATCAGCAATATGTTGTGCATCATTAGTTTTAGAACAGGCAATGAAGTGAGCCATCTTACTAAACCTATCAACAACAACAAATATGCTATCTTTTCCACTTTGAGACCGTGGTAACCCTAACACAAAATCCATAGAAATGTCAGTCCAGGGTTGATTAGGCACGGGTAATGGAATGTATTCTCCATGGGGCATTACTTTGGATTTAGCCTGTTTACATGTAATGCACTTGTCACACATAGTTTGCACATCACGCTTCATTTTTGGCCAATAAAAATGTTCATGCAAAATATCCAAAGTCTTTGCAACACCAAAGTGTCCCATTAAACCACCCCCATGTGTTTCCCTCACAAGCAATTCACGCACAGAACTTTTAGGCACGCACAACCTATCTTTCTTAAACAAGTACCCATCATACCTATAATAGTCAACATATCCAAACTCAGCATAAGCAGCCCAAATTTGACCAAAATCAGCATCAATCTCATACAATTCCTTAATGAGTTCAAATCCAAACAATCGAGTATGCAAAGAAGTCAAAAGTGAATACCTTCGAGAAAGTGCATCAGCCACCACATTCTCTTTTCCTTGCTTGTATTTAATCACATACGGGAATGTCTCAATGAACTCTAGCCACTTTGCATGCCTCTTGTTCAACTTACCTTGAGTCTTCAGAAACTTCAAACTCTCATGATCGGAATGAATGATGAACTCCTTAAGCCATAGGTAATGTTGCCAAGTTTGCAAGGTCCTCACCATAGCATATAACTCCTTGTCATAGACTGGGTAATTTAATGCAACGCCATTGAGTTTTTCGCTAAAGTAAGCGATTGGTTTGGATTCCTGCATCAAAACACCACCGATACCTTTCCCAGAAGCATCGCATTCAATCTCAAAAACTTTCTCAAAATTAGGTAGAATAAGTAATGGTGCATTAGTCAACTTACCTTTCAACGCATTAAAAGCCTCCTCATGCACTTTAGTCCACCTAAACTCAGCATTCTTCTTAACAAGATCATTTAAAGGAGCAGCAATAGAACT
Organism: Laguncularia racemosa; assembly: GCA_037954665.1. Classification (NCBI taxonomy): domain Eukaryota; kingdom Viridiplantae; phylum Streptophyta; class Magnoliopsida; order Myrtales; family Combretaceae; genus Laguncularia; species Laguncularia racemosa. The sequence goes on along the minus strand of JBBMOL010001408.1, from coordinate 24,265 downwards.
AAAGTCCCTAACAAACCTCTTATAAAAACTTGCTAATCCATGAAAGCTTCTGACCTCACCGGCGTTCCTAGGTGTTAGCCACTCCCTGATCGCCTTCACCTTATCTTCATCCATAGCAATCCCATTTGCACCTACAACAAATCCAAGAAAAACCACAGATTCCATACAAAAGGTGCACTTCTTCAAGTTTGCATACAACTTGTTTTCTCGCAAAACAGTAAACACACTTTGTAAATGCTGAACATGTTCATTTAAAGTCGTGCTGTAAACTAAGATATCATCAAAGTAGACAACAACAAATTTTCCAATGAAAACGCGAAGAACATGATTCATCAACCTCGTAAATCTACTAGGCGCATTTGTTAATCCAAAAGGCATTACCATCCACTCATATAAACCATGTTTAGTTTTAAAAGCCGTTTTCCACTCATCTCCCTCTTTCATGCGAATTTGGTAATAACCATTCTTTAAATCAATTTTGGAAAACAAACAGGCACCATGCAACTCATCAAGCATATCATCAAGTCTAGGGATAGGATGTCTATACTTAACTGTGATCTTGTTGATTGCTCGACAGTCAACACACATCCGCCATGTTCCATCCTTCTTGGGAGCTAGGATGACAGGAACTGAGCATGGACTGAGGCTTTCTCTCACAAACCCCTTCTCTACTAGATCATCAACCTGCCTTTGGATCTCCTTAGTTTCCTCTGGATTGGCCCGATAAGCTGGCCGATTAGGAATGGAAACACCCGGGATAAAGTCAATCTAGTGCTCAATGCCTCTTATTGGAGGCAATCCCTTTGGTACCTCCTCAGGAAACAAGTCCTCATATTCCTGAAAAAGAGACACAACCACACTTGGCAAAGAAGAGTTAAGGTTAGTAGTAGTAAAATACAAATCCTTGTACATGAGTACAAGTAGTTGTTTCCTGGCCACTATTGCACTCTTAACCTCACTTTTTCTTGCAACCCCACTCTCTCCTGCAATTTTCTCTCCACTCAGTGTGTTAAGCTCTTCACTCTCTTGGCTCACAAGTGTTTACTTCTCACTCTTTCTCCTTTTTCACTCCTTTCTTGTCCACTCAAGTGTTTCGCTCTAAACTCTTTTGCTAGCCTCACTTGATCCTCACAAGCCTCCCATGGTTTCTGGGGAGTTAGAACCACATTTCTCTTGTTTAAAACAAAAGAGTAATGGTTCTTGTATCCATCATACATTACCCTCCGATCGAACTACCATGGTCGCCCCAACAATATGTGACTAGCCTGCATGGGAACTACATCACACATCACCTCATCATGATAACTCCCAATAGAAAATGAAATAAGGACCTGCCTGGTCACCTTCACTTCCCCACACTCATTCAACCACTGTAACCGGTATGGTTTCTGATGCTTCGAAGTTTTTAACCTCAACTTATCAACCAATAAGGTACTAGCAACGTTAGTACAGCTACCACTATCAATGATCAAGCTGCATACCTTCTTCTGCACATGACACCGGGTGTGAAAAATATGCTCACGCTGAACCCCTTCACCATCATCCTTAGGCTGAGTATTAAGGACTCGCCTAGTAACTAGCAATTCCCCACTTACGGGTCCCTCAACGTCCACATCACTACAATCCTCCAATGGTGGCACGTCGTCATCACTGGAACTAATACTCTCCACATCTCCATTATCCCGAATGATCATGGTCCTTTGATTTGGACATTGAGATGCAATATGTCCAAACCCCTGACACCTGAAACATTTGACATCACGAGTTCTAGTGAATGGTTTAGTGTCAGATTTACCTTTAGAGGAAGTAACTGAACTTTTGGCCTTCGCATCCTCTTTTGGTTTTGAGTCTGCAGTGTTCTTCTTCCAATTTGACTTCCATGAAGAGTTAGAAGTCGCCCAAGGTTTAGAATTCCCCTTATACTTCAACTGCTTCTCTACCTTGATCGCCTTATGCAGCAATTCCTCAATATCCACATAATGTTGTAAGTCTACTACATTAGCGATCTCCCGATTCAACCCATTGAGGAATCTAGCCATTGTAGCCTCATCTTCCTCATCCACGTTAGCTCTAATCATAGCTATCTCCATCTCCTTATAATAGTCCTCTACACTTTTGGACCCTTGTATCAACCCCTGTAATTTCCTATGCAAATCCCTATAATAATGACTAGGGATAAACCTCTTCCGCATAATTGTTTTCATCTCATTCCAAGTGCCAACAGGCCTCTCACCATACCTTCTCCTATTACGCACCAGATGATCCCACCATACACTGACATAATATAAAAAATTCAATTGCAGCTAACTTTATCTTCTTCTCCTCACTGTAATTATGGCAATCAAATACATGGTCCACTTTTCTCTCCCACTCCAAATACAGCTCTGGATCATTCTTCCCTTGAAAGGAAGGTATCTTCATCTTAATACTACCCAAATTACCATCTCGTCGTTGGGTGTCTCTTATCTCCCTCATGAAACCATATTCCCCTGAATCAGTATCCTCATTCTCTTCTATACTCACTCCACCTCTTGAATGCCTATTAGTTCTTCTCCCCACAACATTACTACCTGACGGTTCCCTACTCTGCTCCATCTTATCCAACCTCTCATGAACTTGCTCCATTTCAGCACTCAGTATTTTTTCTCATTTCACCGAATAATGCCTCAAACATCAATTTCTTATCTACGCCTCCCTTCTCTCCATTAGTAGGACTTTGATCAGACATATTGCTGCAACAAAAGGTTAGAAATAACACAAAAATAAAATAAAATAAATAAACCTCACACTTCTCTCCCTCACCTGTTTACACTCAAAGATGTGAATTCATTCGTGTTTCGTTCAATAAATAGATAATCCTCACAACTCGCTCTTATAGGCTCTTTGATCAGAACTCAATCAAAATTTCTTTAACATAAACCACTAAGGCAACTCACTTTTTAAACAAACGGTTCTAATTCAAACAGCCAATTAAGGGAAACACGGACAAGGACTCCAATAGGGACACAATGAATACCTACGAAATGAACGATAAATATAGATACTGGATTACTGAAATGTTCTTCCTTTTTTCTTTTTTCTTTTTTCTTTTTTTTTTTTGATACGAATTTCTCTTCTTCTTCTTCTCTTTTTTTTTTTTTTTAAACCTAAGCTAATTTGTCTGCGATTTGCAGTGGCCGCAGTGGAAAAAAAAAAAAGCAACGAATTTGCCTTGCTCAGGAGGATTCGAGAACAACAACAGAACAATAGCAATTTCCTGACGAATTTCCAGACGATTTTTTTTTTTTTGAAGACAATGATAATTAATAGAAAAGGATAGAATTACTTGAATCAAGAAGTCGAGGCTCTGATACCAAATGATGCGAACCCTAGGTATATTAAACCTAGAACCCGTCGATCGTGATTTGAAATCAGATTCCCAAGAATCGTCTTGAACAAGCGATGAACGGAACTAGACCCCAACCACACCTGTTGATTGAAACCTAAGTTATCAAGATGACTTCCCCAAGCGTTTAGATCGAAGAAATCGAAAAAGAGTTCTTTCGCAAAGAACAAAAGAGAGAGAGCTCTCAAAAGGTGTATTCAATAATGAAATATCCGTAAAAATCTGACCCTAGCGTATCTGACAAGAGGGTATTTATACTAAGAAATAATAAAATACACGCGTAGTACACGGCCTCCATACACGGCCGTGTCTCCAAGCCGTGTATGATGCTGGGCATGCGACGAACAAAGTACACGGTCTCATACATGGCTGTGCCTCTAGGTCGTGTATGTGTCTATGTATATGACGAGCACAGTACACGGTTTCATACACGACCGTGCCTTTTGCCGTGTATTCATTTGTGAAATTTCGACTGGGACACACGGTTGTGCCGCTGGCCGTGCTGTTAGGCCGTTGTAAGTATATACGGTCGTGATACACGGCCGTGTATAGAGGCCGTGTATGATCCTATTGATTCCTTCATTCCTTCTGGTTCCTTCTCTTGCAGCTCCATCACTAATCCTTGCAAAGCTTCTCTCATCCGCTTAGCTCTGGCTCTTGTCATTGGACCTCCAATACCATGTAACGGGTCATTGGACTTTGACTCTTGAACTCTTGATGCTAGCTGATCCCCATCAGGATATACTTAAAACTGCCTTCCGAATGAGATATGGTCATTATGAATTTCTAGTTGTCCTTTGGACTAACGAATGCTCCTGCTGCATTCATGGACCTCATGAACAGGATCTTTAAGTTGTTGCTAGATAAGTTTGTCATGGTTTTCATCGATGACATTCTAATCTATTCTAAGGCATCGCTAGAACATGAAGAATACTTCTAAATCACCTTAGGATTGTTGAAGGAGCACCAATTGTATGCGAAACTATCTAAGTGTGAGTTCAAGATGTGTTAAGTGGCATTCTTAGGACACATTATATTCGGTGAAGGGATAACGGTAGATCCAGCAAAGATCGAGGCTATAGTTAATAGGAAGCAACCCACTACAATGACGGAAGTTATGAGTTTCCTTGGGTTAAATGGATATTACAAACGATTTGTGAAGAATTTTTCACAAATATCGAGACCATTAACTAGATTGTTCCAGAAGGAGGTAAAGTTTGAGTGGGATGAGAAATGTGAAAGAAGCTTTGAAGAGTTAAAGCAACGATTAGTGACAGCACCGATCTTGACGCTGCCCAACACGGAAGAACTTTTTAGCATATATAGTGATGCTTCCCAAAATGGATTGAGTTGTGTGTTGATGTAGAATAAGAATGTTGTGGCTTCTGCTTCCAGACAATTGAAAACTCATGAGAGAAATTATCCTAGTCACAAGCTAGAGTTGGCTGTGATTGTGTTTTCTTTGAAAATATGGAGACACTACTAATATGGGTAGAAGTGTGAAGTATACATAGATTATAAGAGCCTAAAGTATCTATTTACTTAGAAAGAGCTTAACATGCGACAAAGGAGATGGCTTGAGCTCATTAAGGACTACGGCCTCAATATCAGTTGCCATTTGGGAAAAGCCAATGCAATAGCCGACACATTAAGTTGAAGGAACCATAAAAAAATTGGTAGCATTGTTAATTGAACAACAACAGTTGATGCAAAAGTTCGAGAAACTCAAAATTGAGTTCATGTGGCATGAGAAAGAAGAGGCTTAAATAATTGCTTTAGAGGTATAACCTACGCTTTTAGATAGATTAAAAGAAATGCAGTTTACCGATCCAAAGATAATAAAACTTTGAGGTAAAGTGGAACAGGGAGTTAGTACTGACTTCGAGGTGGATCCAGAGGGAGTCTTAAGATTAAGAGTTAGATGGTGCGTACCGTTGGATCTACAATTGAAAAATGACATCCTAGATGAAGCCTATAATTCCGGTTACACCCTGCACCTTGGAGGAAATAAGATGTATTCGGAACTCAAGAGAGGCTATTGGTGGAAAAAAGCATGAAGAGAGATGTAGCATGGTTCGTTTCTCAATGTTTTGTCTATCAACAAGTTAAGGCCAAACATAAAAAACCTAGGGGATCACTACAACCATTTTCGATTTTAGAGTGGAAGTAAGAACGGATCACAATGGACTTCGTTGCGGCATTACAGAGGACCAGGGCTAGTTATGAAGCAATATGGATAGTCATGGACCGATTAACCAAATCTACCCATTTCCTACCTATTAATATGACTTATTCCTTACATAAGTTAGCTGGGATCTATTTACGGAAATTGTGAGGCTCCATAGGGTGCTACAAAGTATAGTGCCTGATTGAGATCTGCGGTTTGTATCAAAGTTCTAGAGAAGTTTACAATAAGCTCTAAGTACTAAACTACAATTCAGTACAACATATCACCCTCAAACAGATGGGCAATCCGAGCGGGACCATCCAAACTTTTGAAGATATGCTAAGAGCTTGTGCACTAGACTTTAAGGATAGCTAGGAGTGACATTTGCCATTGGTCGAGTTTGCTTACAACAACAACTACCACTCGTTGGTCAAGATGGCCCCTTATGAAGCCTTATATGGACAGAAATGTAAATCTCTATTGTATTGAGACGTGATTGAACGTAGAACAATTGGGCTAGATTTACTGCAAGAGATAATAGACAAGATTGCCACCATTAAATAGCACATGAAAGAAACTCAAGATCACTAAAAGAGCTAGGCAGATTTGAAGAGAAGGTTGATTGAGTTGCTGCCAGGGGAACATGTCTATTTAAAGGTCACTCTAGTTAAGGGAACCAGGTGATTTAGAACAAAAGGGAAACTAAGTCCTAGATACGTAAGGCCATACGAAGTATTGGAAAGAGTTGGAGAAGTGGCCTATTGTTTAGCTCTGCCCCCTCAACTATTAGGAATTCACAATGTCTTCCATGCATCCTTACTCTGAAAACACATCTAAGATCCTAATTGAGCCATTGAGATGGACATCTTGGCGATTCAGCTAAACCTAACGTATCGGGAACATCCTATTCGAATTTTTGATACATGATAGAACCATTTTATACTCAATCATTATAGTATGAATTGTGTTAATTTATTATTGATTTTATAGAAATATAAGGAAATGGTACTTAATTTTATTATGGTGATAAATTAGGTTTAATGGAGTCAAGAGTGCTAATTCAAGTGATTTAGAGAAGTCATCTACAATTTGGATCAAAGACAAGGATTTACACCGCTGGAGGAAAGTACATGGGCATGTATTTGAAGTACACTTTCATGTATCTGTCTTGAAGAACCAACAGAAAGATACACGTTGTGATACCGGCCGTGGTGCAAGACGTGCTATACACTGCGTAAGAAGGAGGAAATGTGGACTATCAATAGAGAGAGACACGGCTTGGGATCTGGCCGTGGCGGAAGCCGTGGTAACAACTGGACACAGATGAAGAATTGAAGATTATCCACAGAGGCAGACACGGCTTAAAATCTTGCCATTTTTGCAGGCGAATGATTATTCACTTCTCAAGATTTACATAAAAAAGGAAAGATATTTCCGTATCTTGCTAGCAAAAGATCATCTTCCATTCCTTTAACAATATAAATAGAACTAACCCTAGAGGAGAAAGGAGAGTTTTATCACCCTTTGGGGACAAGAAGGAAGGAAGGAGGCAGAGCAAGGAAAACCGGGAAAGAGGCTTATTATTTTTCACTTTTAATTTTTTGTTTTGATGATGAACATGTGTAGCTAAGCAGATTTTCCAGCCAAAAAATCATTGAAGTTTAATTCTTCACGAATTGTGAGATCTAACTGAGTTGTTTTTAAAACTATTCTTTGTTTTCAGATATTTTTATATTTCTGGAAGTTTTGTCAATATTATCTTTGTTTATTGGTATGAATTAGAGCTTCTTCTGCTCAATTAGCAAGTTAAATATTGTCAACTAGCACGTCAAATCCATAATTGTTTGATAGTTCTAGTCTCGGTGACACAATAACATGTTTGATTTAAAAATAATGATCGAATTCATGTTATGGAGATGTATGATCTTGTTTAAATAGGTTATCTTATAATTAAATGGTGAATTGGTGGTCTCTCTTGTTTTTAATGCTATTGATAGATAATCCTAAAGCTGTTTTTGGGTTGTCTATCGATAAGAGAAAAATGAAAGAAGCTTGTTTTGATTATCGAGGAAGTAAGGAGAGATAGGTTGTTAGAGCTTCTTAAAACCATAACCAGTTTATCTGAAAAAAAATGAAAAAATTTGATCGATAAACCAAAAAAACACTTGTTCCTTTGCTAGGTTTTACTTTTTTTCGTTTTATTACTTGTTAAAATTTATTTTTTCACAAAAAAAACCCCCCATTTTTTTTTCCCTTTATTCCTTTGAATAAAAATATTTTTAAACCCAAACCCCGGGATACGCCCCTACCCAAACATCCCAAAATCTTTAAAATTGTCAGGAGAATTTTTAAAATTTTTTTGGTTCGCACCCATAAAATTTTTGGCGCCGTTGGGGGAATTTGTGCAAATTTATTTCTATTCTTTATACCGTTCTTCTCATCAGGTAACCCACTTAAACCGAAGATGAAAGTTTAAAGGCTTAAAGAAAGCAGCATCCCTGGACAACTTACGTGAATTTTCTATTATCCATTTTCTAAAAAAACATAGGAAATCCAAAAGAACTTAAAGAGAATTGGCTGCCCGGAGTGAATAACACCCTTTTATTCACTACCCTAAACGGCTTTTAATTTTTGATTTAAATAGGGTTTTGAAAATTTTTTCCCCCCCTTTTTCAGGTCTTGGGAATGAAGATCCTAAAAAAATTTAAAAATTTTCAATAGGGGTTTTCTAGCTGGCCAAAGGAAAACCCACAAAAAAAATTACTTTTTTTCCTTTTCTTTAATACAAAAAGCAAAAGAGGTTTGTTTTATTTACCTCCGTTCTAAACCACGGACAATATGGGAGCTCTCCAAAATTTTTCCCGGCAGAGCTTTTGGGTAAAGAAGAAAATTTGGGTATAAACAGGGGATCCCAGACTCTTATAGTATTGGAGGGTTAAAGAACTTTTTTCAAGTTTTTCCCACAACGGGGGAAAGGGGAACAATTCTCCCAAAATTTTATTAAGGTTTCCAGGAAAAGGGAAAATGAGGATGCGCAAGGGAGGACATAGTAAAAAAACCCCCCGTAAACTGGGGAATTGATCCCCAAATTTTGGTGCAATTTCGCAAAATTTGGGTAAGCATTTTACATTTTAAAAAAGGGGGGAATGAGGAAGTGTTTCAAACCCTTTTAACATAAATTTTTTTAAACCAACCCCCCTTGTGAAAAAAAATCCCCAAAATACCGCGGGGAAGGTTTGGGGGAATTTGTGCCCCCAAAATCCTACCAACTTGCCCAGGGAAATGACTTTAAAGCAATCAATGGGGTAGGGGACCCCAAACCAAAAAGGAAATATACCCCCCTACCGAATACTTACAACCCCGGAGGGGGGATATCCAATTAATATGGAATAACCCCCAAAATTTTTCCCAAAAATTCGCCCAAGCCCTAAAAATCCCCCAAGCCCTTCCCCTTTAGGTTTTCTCTTGAGGAAATTTTAAATCTTTGTGAATACAAAAAATTTAAGAGGAAAAAAAAGCATTAAAACTTTAAAATCGGTAAGCCAACTTGTTTCCCCGTAAAAAAGGTTAGAAAAACCAAGGGAAATTCCCTTTTAAAAATATTTAAAAAAAGCAAAAAGTTAATGCAATTACCTTTTAGAAGTGGAAGGAAATTGGGTCAAAAAAAAAGCACCCACTAATCTTTAGGGAAGGACTAAAAAAAAATTTCAACTCCGACCAGCAGGGCACCGGTTGGGGGGCTTTTAGCCATAAAGGGGATTGCCCACCCCCTTTCCCTTCCCGATTAGAAAATCCAAGAATGAAGCTAAGAAAAAGAACTTAAATTTTTTTCAAATTTTGGTTTTCCTTTGCGGATGCAATTTAAAAAAATACCTCGTAGCAAATTTTCAAAAATTTTCATAACAAAAGGAAGCTTAAAGGTAATGAAAAGATTAGTTAGGAAATGTTTCACTTTTTTTTGAAAAGCCCTCCTAAAAAGGACCCTTGTTTACTATTCTTCAAAAAGGGGATCTTGGAAAAACGCAAAACCAGTGGATTAGAGCTTCGATAAAAATCAGCCTTTTTCGTTTTCAACGTTTAATGTTGGCCCCTTGAAAAGGAAAAGTTTATGTTAAATTTTGGGCATTTAAATTTTTTTCCTGGTTTTCTAGGGGGTTTTTTGTTCAAATTTAAGGGGGTTTTCCCCTTATTTTTATGGTTGCAGGAAGAAAAAATTTTCAATTCTTTTTGTATTATTAGGGGGGAATTCCTTTAAACATCCAAGAAAAAATTGATGTAAATATGGACCCCCCACTAGGAATTTGAGGGGGAAAAATTAAAATTTAATATTTTTTAAAGCCAAAACATCCTACAATATCTCCTTGTTTTGTTGCGGATTATTTTACCCACCCACAGGCCCAAAAATAATCAAAACCCTTTACCCAACATTCCGGAAAGGACCAAAGACTTTAAGAAAGGCGCTTCATGGGAAAGGGAACCCATGTCAAAAAAAAAAAAAAATCAATTTTTTTTTTTTTTTATTTTATTTTGTTTTTTTCTTTTTTTGGATCGGTTTTCAAGGATTTAAAAAACATCAATACATCTCTAGTGCTTAAGGGGGAAAACCCCAAACCGGGGGAAAAACCCCGTTTCCTTTTTTTTACCCAATGTTCCGTGTTTTTTAAATTCCCCTTTTAATTGTGCTAAATTTGGAAAATGGGAACTTTCAAGCTAAGGTGGGGAGAGAATAAAAAATATAAAGGATAGAGAATTGACTCATACTTTGAATTTTTTCCTTAAGCTTTCAAGCAATTTTTTCAAAATTATCTAAATCTGGAGATTGTACTAAATGTTGTAACAACATTACAAAATGTAAAAATTACTTTTTCAAATGCTTTACTCCCCCATGTTTATTAAAAATCTTGAAAAAAATTTAAGAGTAAATCTTAAGAAAAAAAATTACCGTTTTGCTTTTAAAAATTTTAAGTAAAAGAGAAAATCACCCAATTAAAAATAAACAATTACTTCAGTTAAAATAGCCGTATACTCTTTAATTGTTTTTATAACATTATGAAAAAAAAAAACAAGCGTACCTTACCCATGATTCAAGTAATTGATTTTAAGAGTATTCAAACTTGAATTTTAAGGAGGAAACCTAGGGTATCCAAAAACCCGGTATTTAAGTGACAGCTGGGGTTGGGCCCCGATCAATGAACTCACTAAAGATAAGGGGAAAAAGGGAAATTCAGAAAAAAGGGGCAAAAACCCTCAAAAAGACTTGATTAAATCAAAAGAACAATGAGTAAACTTCATAAATGAAACAAGATTTAAAATAAAAGGGGAGAAAAAAATGGAAAAGTTAACTATAGCTTTTACTTTATTTGCAAGGATTATATATTTTCAAATACCCAATGAAGTTTAATTGGTGTTTTTCCTTGTGGATTAAGTATTTCTTTGGAAAAAAATTTTTTTGCAAAACAGGTTTAAGTTTGTTTTGTTTAGATTACTTTTAAAATTTTGTCCATGGAAATTTTGATCACATGAAACCAGTTTGGTTTAAGAGTAGAATTAAAATTACAATCTGAATTACAAAATAATAGATTTGGAAGAGAAAAGAATTTTTTGTAAATCTATCGATTTCTAAAATTGTTTTTATTCAATTGCTTGGGACAGAAAGAATTAGTGTGGAATTTGAAGAGCCATTTTTTAAATCAAACTTTTTTTATAATTTTGTTAATTTTTTATTATTTATTGAAACATATGGAAAAGGCCTTTAATTTTAATTTTGGTATAAATAGGTTTAATGAGTTAAAGGCAAATTTAAGTGATTTAAGAAGTCATCTCAAAATTGGGGCGAGACAAGGATTTACACCGCCGGAAGGGAAAATCATGGCGGGTTTTGGGAAAATCTGTCTTGAAAAACCCAAAAAAAAGAAAAACTTTTAATACACTCCTGTATTGTCTAAAACCAACAAAAGATAAAAAGGTTTTTTTTATCCGTTTCTGGGCAAAACGTGCTATCATGCATAAGAAGGGGAAAGTGGACTAAAAGAGAGGAAAACCCCTTGGATTGGCCGGGCGGAAGCCTGGTAACACGGAAGAGAAATTGAAATTATCCAAAAAGGGAAAACCGGCTTGAAATTTCCGTGTTGGGGCGAACCTTATTTACTTCCGGATTTACACAAAAAGGAAAGATATTTCGTAACTTGCTACAAAAAATTTGCCATTTCCCTTTTAAAAATTAAATAAACTAACCCTAAGGAGAAAGGAGATTTTTTATATCTTGGGAAAGAAGAAGGAAGGAGGCCCGGCAAAGGAACCGGAACAAGGGGTTTTATTTTTTTACTTTTAATTTTTTGTTTTTATGAGAACATGTTGCAAGCAGATTTTTCTAGGCAAAGGGTCAATTGAAGTTTAAATTTTTCACAAAATTTAGATCTAAATGAGTTTTTTTTTAAATTTTTTTTGTTTTTTGTTTTTTTATATCTTTTGGAAGTTTTTTCAATATTTTCTTTTTGATTGAGAAAAAGAGCATTTCACTCAATTAGCAAAATTTAAAAATATGTCAACTTTCACGTCAAATCGTTAAATTTTTTGATGTTCTACTCGTGACACAATAACATTTTGATTAAAAATAATGATCGAATTCATGTTTTTGGAGATTATGATCTTGTTTAAATAGGTTACTTTTAAATTACTTGGGATAAATTGGTGGGCTCTTTGTTTTTAATGCTATTGATAAATTAAATCCAAGACTTGTTGGGGGTCAAAACGTAAGAGAAAAAATCAAAGATTGTTTTGATTTAAACGGGAAGTAAAGGGGGAAGTTTTTTAGAGCTTGTTAATAACCATAAACCGTTTACTAGAAATAAGAATAGAAAATATTTGCATCGATGATCAATTCCTAGAATTAAACTATCTTGATTCCTTTGGCTAGGCTTTTATCAATATTCGATTTTATTATCTTGTTTCAATATTATTTTGATTCACAAACAAAACCCCCATTTTTCTTTTTCTCTTTATTCTCTTTGAATAGAAATATATTTAACCAATCCCTATGGATACGACCCTACTCACTACTATACGCAAATCTTATAATTGTCTAGGAGTAGGTTTTTATTTTTGTTAGATTCGAAAACCCATCAATACTCAATCTCGAGAATTGTGCAATAAGACCATCCAATTCATCAAGGTGCAATGGAGTCGACACTTAGAACAAGAGGCTACTTGGGAGAAGGAAGACCAATAAAGGAATGATATCCCTAACTCTTTAGAGAACTAGGTACATCCTAAAGTTTTTAGGACAAAACTTCTTGAAGGAGGGGAGAATGTAAAATTTGCAAAAAAAAAATAAAAATTTGTCACTTATAACTTCAGAATGATTAAAAGATTATACTAAAAATTTTAAACATACCTCGCATAAAACTATATTAAAAAAAATAACCACACGAAAAGCAAACCATGAAAAATTATTGAATAAATGATAAAATAAATTAAAATCATAGGCTTAAGGTTGTCAAATAGAAATTTCGAGTAAATATTTATACCCGAAATAATCAAATCAACTTAAGTATAATGTTTTGTAATAAAATACTAAAATCTTAAATTTTATTGATGCCAATCACCTGTGCGAAAACACATTAAAAATTCCTAAACCCTAATTATAATAAAACATGAATTAATAATAATAATAATAATAGGATATATATAATATATATATATATGCTCGGCCAGCCGTGGAGGACCCACGGCCACGCAAGAAAACAAAAAGAAAAAGGCAAAAGAGAGATAGACGAGAGCAAGACCACACCAGACGAAAGCAATGGTGGAAGAAGAAAAAGGAAATGAAACAAAAAAACCATATCTTACACATATGGCCTCCGATCAGTATTCTGAGATTACTAATGTGTTCATTAAGGTAAATGAAAACTCAATTAGATCATTTTTTTTGTAAAATGAAGTTAGTTTCTAAAAATTATGTACAAATATCAAATAGATATAAAAATTAGTATTTTAACCTAAAACTAGTTGTAATAGCTAGAGAAATACTAGGTAGACTGATCTAATAATATATTTTTCCCCAAATTTTTTAGGTGAAGAGAATTTTTGGCTAGGAGATACCTGAAGATTACTTTAATTAAATCCTAGGAAAATGAGATCCAAGTGATTAGGACTCCGTGAAGTATTGTATTGTGTATATATTGTTGATTTCGTGTACTGCCTATATAGGAATAAATATGTGTTATATATATATATATATATATATATGTACTGTGCGTGACTAGGGGCTGTCTGTGGCGTGCGTGAGTGTGGATTTCTCCTTGTGGCTATAGGCAACGGCTGTATGAACACACACACACACACACACATATATATATATATATATATATATGACATGTATTGGAGATGGCTGATCCGTGCCGGTGTGCGTGCATGTGGGGAAAATTTTTTTTTTTTTTTCTTTCCTTCGTTAAGGTTACAGGGATAGGCATATATATATACACTTGAGCTTACTGGTGTCTCCGTGGACTGCTGGAATGTCCCTCGCTGCAAAACCCTAAGATTATATATACTAATATACATTTTATGCTTATACATGAGTGGTTTTTTGGATTTTCCTTTTTAGTTTGTGTATGTGTGTGGCCATGGAACTCCATAAACGTGGAAGTTTAAGGGGATGGAATTCCAAGCACCGTACTTTATAGGGAAAGACATATATTTATACACCCATACGTAAATAGACGTTGGCTGAGAAGGTAGGAGAAGGGTGTGTCTGTTTATAGGTGGGATGGCTGGACGTAAAGGAAGGCTGAACGTGTAAGATGAAGAGGTTGAGTTCTCAATCCGCTGCCGTGAGAAAAATATATATATATACATGTATAAAGGGAGTCAAGTGCTGGACGTGGAATTGGGAGAGGAGTTGGGTCGTTATATTGAAGTCTTGACGGTGGAAAACATGATCAAATGACATAATATACAAACCTACATACATGCTTGGAGGTGCTGGTTCTCTTTTCCCTTATATGAGTGTGCGTGAGTGAGCTAGTGGAGAGGAAAGGAATATATCAGGGTATGTGTCTTGTTGCGGGTTGTGGAGGGTGACATAGAGAACATAGACATATGACGACATGGAGAAGGCTCGAAGTGAATGCTAGAAAGAAAAAAAAAGAGGAATCCAATAAGCCAATCCAAACCATATGTACAAATGTACATTACAAATTGTGGGGGAGGAATTAAGTCCTTATACATGTATGTCATATGTACGTGAGAGGGAAGAATAGGATGTTGCAAATGAGATAAGCCATAGTTATATAGGTTATATAGGAGTATGGGAGGAAGGTATTCTTACATGACCATAAACAATACATACCTATACATATGTCATGAATATGGGTAAAAGAGAGATGGGAATTTAAACCCAACCACCATATGCTGTAGGTATATAAGTACATATTTAAGGATACATATAATTATAATTTTGAATGCAAGTTATATAAATGAGGGATGAAAGGGATTGTAATGAATGTAGTTGAAGTAGAATTCCATTGCTTAATAATTTCTTGCTTTAATCATATGGATGTTGTTTCCTTATTAATGTTATGGATGTGATTTGTTTCTTGAATTAATTGAGTGTGTTACGAATAGGACATTGACTTGATTGGTGTTGCATATGTTCTTTTCCGCGGAATGATCACCTTAAAACTTTAACTAATTATGAGATCTAATTAAAAATCTAGCATGCATTGCACGATCATTATATTGTTCAAGGCCATCACAGCTATAGGATGCGCTGGAAGTGATTTGAGGATCACTGTTCCACCAAGTGCAAACTAAGTGATTAGAGGATTGTCGCGCCTTGATGGTTTCAAGTCTGACCTGTCTCTTAAGGGTGTGTAAATGCTCGGTGTATAAGAGGCACCTGAACCTAGATCACTAAAGCTAAGACACAGTTATAATAAAGTGATAAGAGTAATTAAATTGTGTATAAGACCCAGGCTTTGATGTGGCTTTAGAATCCCTAACCTATGGTCAAGGGGGATGTAAACCTTAGACTTTACGTCGGTTACTAGAAGACTACATGAAATGTTGCATTCATGTGATTGTTCATGCATAACATTTGTTTTGACAACTTGTTTGAAATTGTCTATGTTTGTTGCAACACTAAGAGATTGCACCCTATCACATTGAGCTTTGGCTTACCCCCTTCTATAGATTTTGCCTAGCAAGTCAAGACTACCGAAATTTCCTTATGAATCGGCGAACCAAGGTGAGTACTTGTCGCCTAATTGAGGGCATGGTTTCATGGGAGGAATACGAGGACTAGATTGATGTAGATATTGTTAGAATGGATTCTGTAATCATTGTAAATCTATGTAAGTGATCCAATAGGATCTTGGGCGTACTTGTGGTTTGTGTAATGGGACCCATTAGAGGCCAAGTGATAATACAATAATTAATTGCTTTGTTGAGTAGGGAATGTTATTATTATGATTAACAAGCACAATACTGGAAATGATGATGTGCTCAAAACCAAGGTTAAGCACATACAAAACCAATTTGAAAGACAAACAAGCAATGTCAATCAAACTAGTCTCAATCACATGAACAATGTTGCCAAATCTCAATGTTTATAACCAATTCTTCCAATAAGGATGTGGTCAATCTTAAGTATCTAAATTAGATTTCTCTGATACTAAAAGATGATGTGCAAAAAACCAAGCCCAAGCACATGCAAATGAATCAAAAAAACAATCTCAACTCAAGCATATGAACCGGTTCAATTGGACCTAGGAAATTGCGTGAACCCTAATGGAGATTTAATGAAATCCGAAGGTTCAAAGATGCAATTAACAATCCAATAATGATAATCTTCTCCAATAAACAACAATCACAAGAATTCCACGTGAATTACACACAAGAACAATAAGAACCAATTCCGTAAATCTTCCTTCCTACAATATCCAATTCACGGTTCAAAATGATTAACAATTGTTGATGGTGAATCACAAGAAATGATAATTACTCAAAATAAACACACTAATTCGAATTAACACCAATTCAAATCTAACTAAGAAATGTTCTAATCCAACCCTCAGATATTACACACTAGAGAAGAAAAAGAAAACAAGTAAAATTGATATGACTCACAATTTCAATTGTTGCACTCGCCACAATCTCAACTCTTGGAAATTGAAATTGATAAGAGGAAATGGAACTAGGGAAACCCTAAGCTCACTCACAAAAATGTGATGTTCAAATCTGAAAATTTTTTGCCTCCTCAAACCCTACTTTAAGCAAGTATTTATACTTACTCCCTTTAGGGTTAGAAAATGCACAAAATCACAACTATGCCACTTTTAGGATGATCGGTCCTAAATGAAAATTACAATCAAAATAAAGTTTTCTAAAATGATTACAACATAAAATAGTCCATGCAAATGACAAATATATAAATGAAATTGGTTTTCAAGATGCCGGTCTTCCATAGGATTCGTCGGCCCAACTCATCACCGGTTTTTAGGTTTGTCCATGGATAACCCACAATCTGAGTTTTAGTGAGTTTGTCCATCGCCCTGTAAAGCCTGATAAGTGTGCCTATTGGAATATATAATACATGAAAAGATAAAAGAGGCTAGTAAATGAATAATTCCTGGGTCGATTTGCCCCAAAATAGGCCCCCATCGCCAAGATTTGAAATCCTTTGGTTCTTGCCCTGATGATAGGTCTTGTCTGATTTTGATTCCTATCATAGAGACGCTTCACGATTGTTTAACAAGGGATTAAGCAATCATGGTGGGTTATCATGAGGAGCCCTCAAAGTAGAGTGTGATAGAAGCCGTTGGCCTATGGGTGTCCACCTTCAGTTTTTGTGCTTTGATTCCGGCATTGAGCAACTCTGTAAGAACCGTGATTTAATTCCCATCACTTTATCAAGATTCTAATCAATAAATGACTCCTGAAATGTACTATAAATGCAAGTAGAGGTCATATTTATTTATTTTACAGATCATTCTAATATAGACTTAATAAAAGGAAAGGGTTGCTAATGTTTGTGGGAACTAGTTAATAGAGTTGTGAGAGATTGAATCCCTTTAGGTTTGCTTTGCGAAATCCTATTTTGCTAGAATCCAGGGACCACTATATGATGTGCCTAAAACCAAAGTCTAAGTACACACAAACCAAGATTGAAAGACAATTAGACAATGTCAATTAACTAGTTCAACAATTGCGCTAATTCTCAATGTTTATGAACCAATTCTTCAAATGTTAACATGTTCAATCTTAAATATCCAAATGTAATTAGCTTTGATACCAAAAGATGATGTGCTTAAAATGGGGTTTAAGCACATGCAAATGAACCAAATTAGAATCCCTAAAGGATATGATCAATTTTGGTCCCAAAGGACAACAAATTGCGTAACCCTAATTGATGTAATATGATCCGAATAATAAAATCAAGGAGATGAAAACCACAAAGATGATAATCTTCAATTGAATCAAGAACTCAACTCAAATTCCAAGAGAATTCCAATCAACAACACATAAAGATAAAACCGTGATCCTCCTTACAACAAGACCAATCTACGCCACAAAAATGTAAAGCAAAATTGATGGTAATAACAAGTGCTAAAACCAATCAATCTTATATCATTATCGAGAGAATACAATTGATACCAAATTCGGATCAAAGAACTAAAACCTAATCAACCTAGATATGACTCACTAGTGATGAAAAGGAAAAACACAACAAAGGGGAATTGATATTACTCACAATTCTCTTTATTACAACTTGCCACAATTCCAATTTTTGATTGAAATTGATAAGAGCTATTGGATTTAGGATGAACCCTAACCCTCACACGAAAATGTGTTTTGCTGCAAATTTCAAAAACCTCCCCCTAAACCCTACTTAAGCATGTATTTTATACTTGCTCCCTTTAGGGTTAAAAAGTCCACAAAATTACAACTATGCCACTTTAGGATAGCTGTCCTAAAGGCACCTATTATAACCAAATAAAAGTGTCCCAAAAACTTACAACATAAATGATTCAAATAAATAAATTACAAGTGAAAATAGTCTTCAACATGTTAGTTTTTCAATAGGATTTGTCAGCGCAGCTCATCGCTAATTTAGGTTGGTCCATAGATAACCCACAAGCTAAGTCTTAGTGAGTTTGTCCATCACCCCGTAAAGCCTGATAAGTGTACCTATTGGAAAATATACATACATAAGTAATAGAAAAGAGGTTAGTAAAACAAAAGATTCTAGGGTCGATTTGCTCAAAATGGGCCCTCATTCCCAAAAGATTTGAAATCATTTAGCTCTAGCCCTGATGATAAGTCTTGTCGAATTTTGATTTAATCATTATAAGAGCTAAATATGCCATGATCCTTGTCTTAGTCATTATTGTAAGATAACTTAGTTGATTTTGCATTTCTAGCAATAGAAGTATAGTGTTGTAAATTCAATTTCATTTATTTATAAGAATACTACTCTTGACTTAGTACTTATTGCCATTATTTTCACAGGATGATAATAAAACCCAATCCACTTTACTAACTAGCTGACTCTATTGTACATGAAAAAAATTAGGTATTTAATTTGGGGAATCCACTAAAATAATATTAGTTTTTAAAATAGTTGTGAAATAGGGTATTTAGAAAATTATTCCAAAAACTAAAGGCATAGACCCGATTTGCACCATTAAGCATAAAGCATTTTTTTTTTCGTATATTATAGGATAATGCATAAAGAGGTCTGGAATTTTTTTAATATATTTAAATCAATTTTTATAATTTTTAAATTTATGAAAATTATTTTTTTGTTATTCTTTAATTAAGCATTTAATTTTTTAAAATAAAAAAATTAATTTGAGAAAATTAATTTTCTTTAAATGATTTTTCATAATTTTTCTAATGATAAAAAACAATTAGCAAATTGTATTAAAGGCATAGACTGTGTACTTGCCTTCAATATAAATTGTTGAAGGCTTAGACTCGGTATATGTTCTCTTAACCTATTTTTGGAATAATTTTTTTGGTAGCTTATTTTTACTAATTTTTTTAAAATTAATATTATTTTAATAGATTTTCCCCCAAATTCAATTCCCTAGCCACTAACTTTTTTTGGCACCACTATTGGGGATCATGGTTAGTAAAAATATTAATGGTTGGCTTACTTTTATTAAAAAAAAAATTGATAGAGAATTAAAAAATTATTTATTTGGAATGACTTTTATTGGTAATGGACTAAAAATTTATACTTTAGTATTTAATTCTTGTAATTTTTTAAATATAATTAATAATATTTCTAATATTTACTCAACTTCATTAATTATAGTATCAAATTGGGAATATAACGAAAAATACCACTATGTCTATATTTGGTCATTAAGAAATATAATAAATAGTTGTTTTGTTAAGGGTATGATTATTCATTATTTAAATTTTTTATTTCTAGTAGAAAGTGAATAAAAAATATCATCCTATAAAAGTAATATCTTATTCTCTAGAGAGAGATAGTAGAAAAAGTACCTAGAATAAAAATTTTTGAATCAGTTTACAAATAAAAAGGTAATAATAAGTATTTCAAAAATAATTATTCTACTCCTTCTCTATTATCTCAGATAAACAAACCCTAATTGTGTTAGAAATTGGTCTAAAGGAGGGCTAAAAGGGGCTTCGACCCCTAAGTTTCGAAAAAATTAACTATGAAAGTTCATTGAAAAATGAAAAAGTATATATATTATATGGGATATGTTAAGAGTAAAATATAAAATGACATAATTGAGTTGCTAGGTGTGTGAATTTATAAGTGAAAGGTTATGGATTCAATTCCCATAAATGGTATTTTACTTTTTCCATGTTACATTTATTCTTTATGTTTCTTTAATAACTCTCCCTCTCTCCCTTTTCATACTTTTTTTTTTTCTTTCAGATTCAATTGTTGCAAAATTATTGTTAAGTAAATGAATTTTCTTGAATTGCTATTGATTTATTTGTAATATATCATAAATATAATTGTATTGCCAATATTACAAATATTTCCATTTTATTTGCATAAGGTATAAGTAAATAATAATAATCAAATTACTTGATATACATTCTTATAATTAATATTGTGTAAATGAATGTGAATTATTGATCAATTGATTACCCAATTTTGTATAATGAAATAGAGTTTTTGTAGTATTGTCAAATATGGTTGTTAAAATCCTGAGTCAAATTTATCATTTTATGAGTTTATAATTTTATAAGGCTTTTCTTAATTAAAATGGGTACAAAATTATTTATGTGAATGCACATTGTTGGTAGAATAATGAATTTAAGTGTCTTCTACAAGTTTTTTTATTCCATTGATTCTATATGATTTTTATATTTTGTAAGTTCTAATTGTAGGTGGAATTACAAGTTTAACAAATATGTCGGAATGATATAATCTTGTGGTGTCATTGTAAAAATTGGGAAAAACAAATTAAAAGTAAAATAATAAAAGGTTTGCTGCAAATAAAAGCAATGAAGATTTAAGATAGGAGGCAATCTAATCATTTTATATGATAGATATAAAAGCGTCAAACACTGGTTAGTCTGACCCTATTCACTTTTACACTACAGTATCACTAGAGTAAGGAAAACCCTAGATGAAGAAGACAACTGCTATGTCTTATAATCCAACGAAGTTACACATGGTAAGTCAACTGATCAATGATTCTTGATCATTATTTACTTGCATGTAATATGATTGATGGGTAGATTCATGGAATTTCACTATAGAATGAATTGGATGAGTAAGAGTTAGGATAAGACTTTGATTATTGGCACAAAGTTCTACAAGTAAGTTGATTCAATTTAAAGTAATTTAACATCTTTATATTGTAAGCATCATGAATTAAGATTTAGAGATGTTGGATCACAACTAAGCTTGAAGAAATTGAACTTTAGCGAATTGGGAAGAGAATTCGCAATGGAATAGTAGCGTATAAGACCAAGTATACACTCGTGTTGTTTAGAGAAGAAAAGGATATGTTTGGGACACTCACTACCTATGTACCTACTCATGTAACTATACATAACCAAGTACATGATCATATACTTGAGCATGTAGAATGATGAAAGTATACAAAAATATACACATCCATTGTATACAATCATGTTCCCTACCATGCTCTTGTATGTGGCCTAATGCAGAATCGTGTATGCTAAAAACCTTTGTTATTCAATTTCTTTTCTTATTATTTGAATCTTGTTTAGTCCCAAACTGCTATTGCAACTCTAGAAAACTCTACCAAACTAAGAGAATTGATCTAATAACCATTAGGTAACGAAATTGAGTATTTAAACAATACTTTAAACTAGTGCTAAGATCTATTGTTTTGTAACTTGATAGACTTTAGAGTAATTGCTAAGCAAGGATTAGTTGTGTTGGATACTGCCCTTTAAGGTACATGTAATCTCGTATGTTACTTGTGTTTTGTTAAGCTATTTGTGGAAATTGAATTATGGGTATATTAGCTATGATTAAGTTGTCTACTGGTTGTACTTAGCTTGGCTTAAGGACCTATAGTAGTAGAAGGAGGCACTTGTTGATTAGTATGTGGCATTTTTCCCCTATGGAGTTACATATTGAGATGATTCAGTAAATTTAAGGACTCATGGGTGCTGGGGCTCATAGTAGTAGTTCCTAGTATTGTACTTGTATTATACTATATATGGTGTGCCAGGGTCATCAGCACCCCTCTATTGTTTGAGGATGAATTCAAATAATTACTTGTTGTCTGATTGTTAAGTTCTACCTTGATGCATGGTTTCAAGAGACGTTTGATTATATATGTGTGCTTGTGGACTATATAATATTGGGTATTAGCTTACCCTTTAGGGATCATATTTAACTGTAGGTACAAATGATTACACCACCAGTGATGAGGACTTAAGGCCATATACACATGATGGGAGCAATATAGAGTATTTATTTTACTATGGCAACTAGGCAAGTAATGCAACTAAAGTTCTTAACATCGCTAAGAGAATCATTACTGTTAAAATATGATAGGATAGTTATTAGTTAGATTTTTAACTATTTCTAGCTTTTATTATAATAATGTACTAAGATCATCCTTGAAGCAGTTTATGGTTTGTAATAAGACCTAAGTAGATCATCATGAATTATTTTAATTATGGTTAACAGTTATTGCAGGTTACATAGCATTAGCTAGTAAAGAGCCTTAAACGTGTCTTTACCTTGTATGGGCACATGGTAGGTTGTGGCAACCCAGGTTATGGGGTGTTATAGTTTAAATGGTATTAGAGCTTAGGTTTGAAGATCCCTAGGAATTAGGTTGATGATTAATAGGTATAGGTTTTAATAAGTAGATAATAGGTTGTGATCTCTAGATAAATTAGGCATTGAATATGTAGGATAGTGAGATTATGAAGAGAGATGGTAAAATATTTGGATCAATTGTGTTACATAACACAATTGGTCCAAATATTTTGCCCTCTCTCTTCCCTATTGCATTATTTTGTTGTTGTTTTCTATAATTGATTATTTTCCCTTCTAGTATATGTAAAATATGTACCTATTATTTCAAGCTTGATCGTTTGATTCTTTTGATTGCCATTTCTTTTCCACATCTTAAGTAGAATGCCTTCAAGAAAAATTATCAGGCCAAGATTATCAAGAGGTGCCAGGCATGATAACTCAGATGAGGGGTATCCTCATGGTCAACAACTACAAGGAAGATAAGGTTATGTTATAGACCGACCGCTTAACTCTTGGAGACTGTGACAACCTAATGGGGTTGATTACATAGCAATAGCAAATGCAAAATGCCCAATAAACTAGAGTAGCTAAGGAGCTAATAAAGCTTGGGTAGGTTTGTTCGAGTGGCAAAGGAACTCAATCTTAGGATTGATGACTTGATAGAGGTAGAGAAACTAGATGCAGGAGATAGAGAAGACATTTGCAGAAAGTAGGATATGCAGAAATGTAAGAGTGGAGATATAAGATAGGGTAATGTCAGCAAATCTATTGGTGATAGAGATGGTGGAGTTTAATGTAATCGTAGGAGTCAACTGGTTGTTAAAGTGCTACACCACCATTGATTTCCATAATATGGTGGTACACTTCAACATACTTAGAAGAGATTTCTTCAAGTTTAAGTTAGAAGCACAAAGACCAAAGGATTACTGTTAAGTTCTCTAATTTAGTTTTGATGTTAACAAAAGAGGAATAATATGTAACGTATGTTTGAGCTTGTTAAAAGTTGTTTCAGAAGATAGTACGTAAATTTTTTCCAAATTGAACAAGAAGACAGAAGCTTGTTCAGAACCTTCAAAGTGTTATATAGATTATTTTTGTTCTGACAGAAGATGTTTCAGAAGTTGTGTAGTGTATCCGTAGTTCTGGTGATAATCTTTCAGAAGAACTTTTAGAACCTTTGCAATAGGAGAACAGTTAATAGGTGTTGTTTCAGAAGTACTTTCAGAACCGTCATAACAGGAGGACAGTTGACAGGTTTGCTTCAGAAGCACTTTCAGAACCTTCCATGCCTATCACGAATTTCTTCTAAGATTTCGCTCTAATTTTTTTATCAAGGTTTTTAATAAATTTCAAGGCCTAGCTCCACGTGTCAAGTATATTAGGTAATATACTTGATGTGTTTTTATAAAGTTAAATTTTATATCTGGGGGTTTTTTTTTTTTTAATTTACATAAAGTTTTACAAAAAAAGATTT
>JBBMOL010001407.1:0-40129 GCA_037954665.1 Laguncularia racemosa | reverse complement strand
GATTTTTAAAGGGTGTTTATTTGAAAATTCAGGTTTGGGCCCCAAAAAAGTAAATTAAAAGTTAATTGGAGGAGTTTTTCACAAATTGGAACAAGCGAGGATTGCACGGAAGGCCGCCGGCCTATATTAAAACCGGGCCTCAAAAAGCAAAAAACCCCGGGCCTTTAAAAAGCGGCCTACATTCAAGGCCGCCCCTTGACGGGCCTTCATTACTCCCCAAAATACCCATTCAAAAAATCTCCCCAAAATGTATTTTAATTAATTTGTTTGCTCAACCCTCATCAATCAAGCTTACCCCTCCTTTTGGATCTATAAATGGGCCCCTTTGTAAACCTTGGAAGCACCCCCTTTTGTTTTAGAATTCTTTTGTTTTGATTCTTTGTTTACATCATTTGTCTTTCTTTGAAATTTTGAATTCCCTTAAAACTTTAGGATTTTATATTTTTTTTAATTTCCCTTTTACATTTCATGTTTTTTTAAATTTTTTAGTTTGAAAAAAGAAAGTTTTTTTGCTGAAGTTTTCTTTCAATTGAAGAATTCGAGAAATCATTTTGGAAGTTTTAAAGTTCTTGAAATTATAGCATTTTTTCTTTTACTTTATTTTATTTTATGCCATTTATTGTTTTTTTCTTGTTTTTCAATATGAATTCCATTACACTATTTATTTTCAATTGTTTTTACATTCATACATAATGTTCTAAATCACCCTTTTGGGGGAAAAACATGAGAAGCCAAATTCAAACTAAAAGACATTTTTTCATTTATAGGAAATGTAGATATGCGGAATTTTCATATAAAAAGTCCTGCTATAAATTTGTATTTTGTAATTGAAATAAATGCAAAAAATGTAAATGACTCGAAAGAGAAATTTAGGTTTTACCCAGGAATTCCTAAGAAAAAATTTAATAATTCATGTGGAACAGCGTTATTAAATTTTATTAGAAATTGCCTAAGTGTTTCATGCAATATTTTTTTTAAAATTTTTTCACAAAGGGTTTAGGAAAAATTTTTTTAAAGATATTAGGCAATCTTAAAATTTGGGAAAATTTATGATTGTAAATTAGAATCCTCATTTGTTTGAATTAGGGGGGAGTTATAAATTAAATTGAGGTAACTTACTTTAACCCTTTGAAAAAATTTTAAGGTTTTGTTAATTTTCCCTTGTGAAAATCTATATAGCTATGATTTTATTAAACATGAAGGCAATATGATTAGTAGAATTAGGATGGATTCTATTTCCCACCATCAATTTATCATTTTTTAAACAAAAATCCTTTTTTTGAGCTTTTAGCATAATTCATTCAATTCTCATCAAACATCTTTGCCTAAATAATAGAAAGAAATGATAAAGGTCTATTACTTAATCAATCTTCGGGGTTTCGACACTCTTCTCTCACTATATTACTTGATCCGATCCGGTACACTTGCCGGTATTTATTCACGCTCATTTTATATCTCTTTTTGCGTGGATCATTTGTGAAGTGAGTGTCTTGTGGAATTTGGGGGAAAAGTTGTTACAACCCTGATTTGAAAGGAGTAGGGAAATATTATTCTTGTGGTGATTGAATTTGTTAAGCATCGTGTAATAGAAAACGTGTGTGTGTGTGGCATTGCATTTGTGTCTAAGTAAATAGTGTGTGTATGGTATTGTATGTGTGTTGATTAAAAAAAAGGGGGTTGCAAGTGTTGCATGTGGTGGTGAATTATAGAAGTGTTGCACCGTGATGTGTTAAAAGTGTTTTGTTTTCCTTTTTTTAGTGGCTATTATGTGGCGTTAAAGGGAAATTGTGATGAGAGCCATGATGGGAGCCAAGCCAGAAGATGGATGTAGATCCTCTTGAAGTGCCACCTGGACCGATCACAAGAAAATCGAGCGAAACGATTAAAGGAAGCACTTAATGGGTGATAAAGGATGTCCATGAAGTCGAAAGGATTGGAGCAATCATGAAATTGGAAAGGATTGGAACAACCATGGGAATCCCTTGCTCTTTTACAAGTCATAACGGATATGAGTTGAAGAGGGCGTGTCTTTATAAGGCACGGGCCCTGTAGGAGTTTGGAGGTTACATAGAATCATACACGGTCGTATACAAAGGTTCAAAGGCATGGCCGTGTATGGTGTCAAGAATTTCCACAGAAAGATTTCACGACTAGAAGTATACAGTCGTGTATGATGTTAAGAATTTCCACAGAAAAATACACGACTAGAAGTACATGGTCATGTACATCTCCAAGAATTTCCACAGAAAGATACACGACTAGAAGTACAAAGGTCGGTACATCTCCCAATGCCGGGTCCAAGGGCCCCCGGCCTTCATTCCCACGCTGCCGGCTTTTAAGTCATTGTTTTGTTATTTTTAAAAGCAACTTATTGAAGTTATGTCATTTTGGGGCATCATTGTTACGAATTGTAAACCCTAATATAAAGCTCCTAGGGTTTAGATAGAGAGAACAAGAATATACAACATACAAGTTTGAAAAACACTTTTGAGAGAAATTCCTCTCTTGGTTCTTTAAAGAACTACTCTAAACTTATCGGATTTTTCTTCCATGGTGTTCATCCCGAACTTATCAATCAGTCTTTCATCCCGATTGTGGCGTCTACATAATATACCAAGGTTCTTATCTCACTTATAGGCAACGGGTTGCGGTTTCCACTCGATTTTTTGGCATCTTAGGTAGCAATTCCGAACGTCTTGGTTTTGAGTTTCGTCACACGTTGGCATGGTTCATATTAGTTTGGTATCAGAGCCTAGGTTTGTTAAAACATCAGTTCAGTTGAGGAAGGTAACATCCAAACCTTAACTCCAATCGTTCCTATCAATTGTGCGTACTCAATTTCATAGTGTTAATTGTCTATTGAAAGTGTAGTGCCTTCTAGTCAATTTTGTTACAAGAAAAAAAAAAATCGGAAAGAAAAAGAGGAAAAATTCGAGCCCTAGAGTTATTTTGAATTCTACGGAAGGGAATTGGTGTAGTTTGGGTTAGTTCTGAGAGAATTGAGAAGAGGAATTGGTGAATTGATATCATTATTGCTTGTGGGAATACACGAGTGACCGTGTGATCATTTGAGCGAAACACATAAGGGAGTGTATCATGAGGCTTAATGATCTACGCAAAAAGAGATATAAAATGAGCGTGAATAAATACCGGCAAGTGTACCGGATCAGATCAAGTAATGTAGTGAGAGAAGAGTGTCGAACCATGAAGATTGATTAAGTAATAGACCTATGTCAATTTCTACTATTATTTAGGCAATGATATTTGATGAGATCAAATGTGAATGAATTATGCTAAATGCGCAAAAAGGGAATTGTGTTTGAAAAATGATGAATTGATGGTGGGAAATAGAATCCACCCTAATTCTACTAATCATATTGCCTTCATGTTTAATAACTCATAACTATATGGATTTTCACAAGAAATTAACAAAACCTTAATCCTTTTTCAAGTTTTAAAGTATCAAACCCCAATTTGATTTAATAGCTCCCACTAATTTAAATCAATGGAGGATTCTAATTCACAATCATAAATTTCCCAATTATATGATTGCCTAATATCTTTAAAATAATTTCTCCTAATCCCTTAGTGAAAAATTTAATAAAATATTGCATGAAACACTTAGGTCAATTTCTAATAAAATTCAATAACGCTGCTTCCGCATGAATTATTAAATCTTACTTAGGAATTCCTGATAAAACCTAAATTTCTCTTTCGAGTCATTTACATTCCTATGCATTGATTTCAATTACAAAATACAATTCATAGCAGGACTTCTTATATGAAAATTCTGTATATCTATATGTCCTATAACATGAATACAATGATCATTTCAGCTTAAATTATGGCTTCATCATGTTTCCCACAAGGATGATTTAGAACATTATGGTATAAATTGCATAAAAACAATTGAAATAAATAGGTTCAATGGAATTCATATTGAATAACGAGAATAAACTAATAAATGGCATAAAAGAAAATAAAGTAAATGAAACAAGTGCTATAATCTTCAAGAGTTATAGAACTTCAATCTTCTGAAATGATTCCTAGAATTCTTCAATTGAGAGCAAACTTCAGCAAAATAACATTCTTTCTTCAAACTAAAATTTGGAATAACATGAAATGTAAAAGAATTAAAGAGAATATAAAATCCTAAAGTTCCTAAGGGAATTCTAATGATTCAAAAGGAAAACAAAGGATGCTAAAACAAAGGATGATAACAAGGATGCTAAAACAAATGATTCTAAAACAAAGGATGATAACAAGGATGCTAAAACAAAGGATGATGCCCTCAAGGTTCACACAAGGGGTCTATTTATAGATCCAAAGAGGACGAGGATAAGGTTGATCTGATGAGGAATTGAGTCAGCAAATTAATTAAGATACGATTTTGGAGAGATTTTCGCAATGGATATCCGAGGAGCAATGTAGGTCGGCGGCCTTCAATGCAATCCTCCACTCGCTTCTTCAATTTTGTGAAAAACTCCTCCAATTAACTTGTAATTTACTTTTGGGTCCTCAAAACCTGAATTTTCACAATAAACACCATTAAATATCATTTCTTTATATTTTCTTATAATATTGAAATAAATTTAATATAAATCCAAAAAGAAAATATAAGTATAATGTGATCTTATCAACATCCCCACACTTGAACTTTTGCTTGTCCTCAAGCAAAATAATTGAATTAAACAAAAGAAATCCGTCATTGAACTTCTGGTGCCCATTGTTCTGACCATACTGAAACTTGTAACTAGTATATCTAGTTGAAATTTAGTAGTTAATCTAAATAAAACAGATTTTTAATCCTAGTGTTTAACAATCAAAAGAAAAATACTTAGTCCATAAGGAAAAAAACATTCATTTAAACTTCATTGGTTATTAGCTAGTATAATCTCCCTCAATTTTACTTCTCTAAACAAGATAACAAAAAGTGAAAGCATATGGTATCCATTTTTTTCCTAGAATTTCTCCCTTTTAAATTAGTCTTTATTTCACTAATAGTCCTATATTCACATTTTTTTTTATTTGCCTTAATTGACAGCGGAGTGAGACTTCACTCTTCTAAGGGACCAAAGCTCGCCCATGTCAACCTTGCTTTCTTTAAGGTACTAATTTTTTTTTTTAGCCTTTCCGCCCTTCTCGTTATTGTGAGTTCATTGAGTCGGCACATCCTAGGCTCATCGCCTAAGTGACCAGGTTTTAAAGGGACCCCTACGAACTCTTCCTCACACTAACATTTAAGATTGGATACTCTTAACTCACTTTCCTGAGTCATTGGAGTAAAGGCACTTTTTTTTTTTTTTTTGCATAAATGAATATTAGTTAAGACTATTTTTATAAGGGATCACTAGTAAAATATTTCCTTTACCTCTTTCACTAGGTGTTAAGGTATTCTCAAAGAAATTTCAAGAGAAATTTATCCCAACCAATTTTTCCTTGAAGTAAACTTGCTTGTTTTTTTCAACTTAAGGACTCAATCTCAAGTTCAAAGGCTAAACATAGGGTAAACCCGTTCTCTAGAGATTTTACTATTAAATTTTAACTATGTAAACTAGTCATAATAGTTGGCGAGTAGGGCACCAATCTAAGTCAATTTCAAGATTTTCATTGATGATAAACACTTAAGGACATAAATAAAGCATGGGAATTGTAAGCTCATGATGTGTACATGATGGGTGTCGAGTCCAACAAAAATAAAACCTACTCCTAGACAATTATATGATTTGCATATAGTGGTGAGTAGGGTCGAATCCATAGGGATTGGTAAAGATATTTCTATTCAAAGAGAACAATAAGAAAGGAAAATGGGGGGGGGGGGGGTTGTTTGTGAATCAAATAAAGTAAAACAAGGTAAGAAAATCAATATTGGTAAAAGCTTAGCCAAAGAATCAAGATGGTTTTAATTCTAGGAATTGATCATCGATGCAAATGTTCTCTATTCTTGTTCTAGATAAATTGGTTATGGTTATTAACAAGCTCTAACAACCTATCTCTCCTTACTTCCTCGATAACCTCGGACAAGCGCTTTGAATTATTTCTCTTATTATTAAACAACCCTTAAGACAAGAGCTTAGGATTTAATCTATCAATAGCATTAAGATCTAGAGAGACCACCAATTCATGCCTAGAATTCTAAGATAACCTATTTAAACATGATCACACACCTCCAAACATGAATTCGATCATCTCTTTTATAACCAAACATGTTATTGCATCACTAAGACTAGAACAATCAAACAATTACGGATTTTGACGTGCTAGTTGACAATATATTAACTTGCTAATGAGTAAAGAGCTCTATTCATACCAATCAACAAAGATAATAATGACAAAACGATCAAAAGATATATGAATACCAAGCAAAGAATAGAATAAATACAAGTCAATTAGACCTCACAATTCGTGGAGAATTAAACATCTATGACCCTTTGGCTAGAAAAGTAGCTTAGCTACACATGTTCATCAATGAAACGAAAATAAAAAGTAAAAACATAATGAACCTGGTTGCTTGCTCTGCCTCCAAGATGATCCAAGGTTCTTCAAGATCCAAAGATTCAAAAGTTGTCCTAACCCTCTAGGTTTGGTTCTATTTATATTGTTAGGGGGAAGCATGTGATCTTTTGCTAGCAAGATACGAAAATATCTTTCCTTTTCCAAGTAGATTTCGAGAAGTGAAGATTCGTCTGCCTGGCACGCCTCAACACACGGCCGTGGATCAAGCCGTGCCATCCTCTGTGCATATTCTTCAAGTCTTCATCCGCGCCCAGTGTGAACCACGGTTAGACACACGGCCAGATTTCAAGCCGTGCCTTCATCTGTGCATAATCTTCAAGTCTTCATTCGTGTTCAGTGTGTACCACGGTTACACCCACGGCTATGATTTCAAGCCGTGCCCTTCATCTGGTTGATGTTCCACACTTTCTTTCTCCTTGGTCCCTGGCTTCCACCACGGTTCAAGCACGGTTTCTCCACGTGTTCCACCACGGCCGTGCCTTAAGCCGTGTCTCTCTCTGTTCAAAGTCCTCATTTTTGCCTTCTTGTCCAGTGTGTAACACGGTTTGAACTTGGCCGTGCCTCAAACCGTGCTTCCTCCGGTGGTGTAATTTCTTGTCTGATCCAAGTTGTAGATGACTTCTCTAAAATACTTGAATTAGCATCCTGACTCCATTTAAACCTGATTAATCACGATGATAGAATTAAAGTACCATTTCCTTATGATTTTCTATAAAATCAATAATAATATTAACACAATTTATAACTATAAAGATTGAGTATAAAATGTCTCTATCAAATTCCCCACACTTAAACTCTTGCTTGTCCTCAAGCAATTGCATCAAATCAATTGAGAAATCTGGTCATAGATTATACAAACTTTCTTTTCATCATTCCAAGCATCTATTCATTTGTAATTCATGACTTATAGTTTTAATGTCTACTACTTCAACCAAACTGGTTTCCTGTGAAGAAATTACTATGGCAAAATTCAATAGCTAATCTAAACAAAAAAACAAACTTTAATCCTCATGTTTAGCAAAAGAATTTTTATTCCAAAAGTAAATACTTAATCCACTAAGGAAAAACCCCAATTAAACTTCATTGGACATTAGCAAACATAATAATCCTTGCAACATAAAGTAAAAGCATATAGTATAAGCTCTTTGCTAGATATTCTCCCTTTTAATCCATCTTTGTTTTATTCAATGAATGTTCACCATTCATGTTCTTTTGATTTATTCAAGCATCATTTTGACGGGTTTTTGCCCGCTTCTTTTCATGAACTTTTGCCTTTTTCGCCCTTAAACGTTATGTGATTCATTGAGTCGGCAACATCCCGAGCTCATCACTCAAGTGACCGGGTTTTGAGATACCCCCTACGGACTCTTCCTCACTCTACATTCAAGTTTTGAATACTCTTAACTCAATTAGTTGAATCATTGAGTAATGGCTATGCTTGATTTTTTTTTTTTTTAAGTGTTATGATTGCTTTAGAAACAACTTCAAAGAGTATACATTAGCTAATATAAACCTAGAAGTAAACTTGTTTTTAATTTTTCACTTAGGGACTCGACTTACTCTAGACTTCCAATTTAAAGCTAAATACAAAGTAAACTTGTTTCTGTAAAGATTTCACTACTATAATTTTAACCATGTATTCTAATCACAGCAATGGGTGAGTAAAACATTTGAACAAGTCAATTTCACATTTTGTAGATGCTTATTACAACATTTAGTACAATCTCTAGATTCATGAATAATTTTGAAAAATTTGGCTTAAATTGCTTAAGGACAAACATTCAAAGTATGGATCAATTCTCATATTCTCTATAATTTATTATCCTCTCCCCCACACTTAGCTTGAACAGTGTCCTCACTTTCCTAATTTAGCACAATTGAAAGGAATTAACAACTCAAGGAACATTAGAGAATAAGAGAAAGGAAATACTGGTACTTCCCTGGTATTGGAGTTTTCCCCTTAAGCTCTGGAAAGTGTCATCTAATGATATGTATCCTTGCTGCAGCCGATCCAAAGAGTTCAAAACTACACTAAAATCAAAACAAACTAAACTAAAACAAAACAAAACTAAAACAAACCAAAACTAATGCAAAACAAAACTTTTTTTTTGTTTTTACATGGGTTGCCTCCCATGAAGCGCCTTTCTTTAACGTCTTTGGCTAGACGTTCCTGGCTAAATATTCGGATAAGGATTTTGATCCCAGCCTTGGTGCCTGTGGTGATGGGTTAATGCATCCGTAACAAAAACAAGAGAGATATCGTTAGGATGTTTCATGGCATCATAAAATGTTAAATTTAATCACTTCACCATCAAATTCCATAGTGAGGGTGCCATCATTTACATCGATTTTCGTTTAGAATGTCTTAAGGAATGGTCGCCCTAATAATATCAGTGAAGAAGTATGAGAATCACTATCGTCCATGTCAAGCACATAAAAATCAGTAGGAAAAACCAACCCATTGACTTGAACTAAAACATCCTCTAGAACTCCCTCAGGATAAACATTGGACCTATCAGCAAGTTGAACAATAATACCCGTTTCCTTTAAAGGACCAACATTTAAATGTTGATAAACAGACAAAAGGCATGACATTGATAGAAGCTCCTAGATCACACATGGCTCTAGCGATTCCAAGACTACCTATTTTGCAAGGAATGGCGAACATACCTGGGTCCTTACATTTAGGAGGAAGCTTCTTCTGAATAATAGCTGAAACATTTTCACTCACACTAATTTTTTCATTGCCTTTCAGCTTCCTTTTGTTAGTGCACAAATCCTTGAGGAATCTAATATAGCGCGGTATTTGCTTAATTGCATTGAGTAAAGGAATATTTACCTCGACTTTACGAACGTTTCCAGAATCTCTTTTTTCTTCCGCTTCTTTCTTAGATTTTGCTAATCTGGAGGGGAAAGGAGGTAGTATCAATGTGATCTTCGATGGCTCAACTAGAGACATGCTAATCTGGTCGCCCTGCTGGCTCGGAGTCGAAGTCTCTTTCTTGGTCTCTTCTCAAGATTAGACGGATGTCCTTTCTTATTTGATCCCTGCAATTCTGTCCGCTTCTCAATGTAATTGCATTAACGCTTTGCTTCGGGTTTGTAATAGTTTGAGAAGGTAACTTACCTTGAGTTTCTAACCTGTTTACGACTGAAGCAAGTTGGCTTACCTGATTCTCCAAGTTTTGAATGCTTTGCTTTGTTTCCTCCTGAAATTGTTTGGTATTCACAGCTAGAGACTTAACAATATCCTCAAGGGGCATACCTGAAGTGGAAGGAGCTTGGGGTACGTGGTGTGATGGCTTTGGCTGGAATGTTGGACATGTTGAGGGTTATTTTCCATATCGGAAGTTAGGATGATCCCTCCATCCGGGATTGTAAGTATTCGAGTAGGGGTCATACTTCCTTTGCGGTTGTCCTGGAAATCCGCCTACAGCATTGGCGTGTCATGGTTGTCATCTTGCAATGTGGGGCACATGTCCGTCGGATGATTAGGAGCAGCGCAAATTCCACAAGCCTTCACCTGCTGCGTTTTTCCAGGAGCTAGCTACTGCACAAGGGAGGTAAGATTAGAAATTTGATGTTCAAGGTTAGACACACTTACCTCATTTACCTTCCTTGAAGACGTATCGTGCCTATACCCAAATGTTGTCAATTAGCAGCCATAATGGAGATCAATTCCCTAGCTTGACCAGGGGTTTTGTTTACTATGGCGCCTCCACTTGCAGCATCCATCATCTTTCTCTCCATCGGAATTAGGCCCTTGTAGAGGTATTGGAATTAAGGAGTTGTTCAAGATATCCCATGTTGTGGGCAGCTTGCACACAATTGCTTGAACCTCTCCCAATACTCATGAAGAGTCTCGGTGTCCCTTTGTTTTTATACCACAAATTTCTCTTCTATATACCAGCGGCTCTGGATGCGAGGAAGAATTTGTCCAAGAAGAGTCTCACCATATCTGTCCAAGTGGTGATAGAACCTGGAGGAAAATAAAACAACCAATCTTTAGCTTTAGTACTTAAAGAAAATGGAAAAGCACGTTAACTTTGATTTGTTCGTCGTTATATCCTTGCGACCTCATACTAGAACACACTATATGGAATTCTTTCAAATGCTTGTGAGGATCTTCATTTTCAAGACCATGAAATGTAGGTAGCAGATGTATCAACCCAGATTTCAATTCGAATTTCCACGGCTAGTTCGGGGTAATGAATAC
Source organism: Laguncularia racemosa (assembly GCA_037954665.1). NCBI lineage: Eukaryota > Viridiplantae > Streptophyta > Magnoliopsida > Myrtales > Combretaceae > Laguncularia > Laguncularia racemosa. The sequence goes on along the minus strand of JBBMOL010001407.1, from coordinate 29,397 downwards.
AAAGTGGTTGTTGATTCACATCCGGCACAGCCAACTCCCTTAGGTTCTCTCGAGATTTGTCATGTCGTCCTCTTTTTCAGAATCAAAGGATGAATCTGACAAGTCCGATACTAAGTTCGGTCTAGGGGATGATCTAGCTCTTGTCGCAACCTCTTTAGAGTCTTCTCAATCACCGGAATATAAGTTAGTTCATCTGTCTGAGAAGAACGAATCATACAAGAATAGAAATAAATTTGACACCAATCCCCAGCAACGGCACCAAAATTGATGGGTGTTGACTTCCTAATTCATGCCAGTAGATTATAAGATAACCTATTTAAACATGATCACACACCTCATAACATGAATTTGATCATCTCTTTTATAACCAAACATGTTTATTTGCGTCACTAAGACTAGAACAATCAAACAATTACAGATTCGACGTGCTTGTTGACAATATATTAACTTTCTAATTGAGTAGCAGAGCTTTATTCATACCAATCAACAAAGATAATAATGACAAAACGATCAGAAGATATATGAATACCCGTGAGCAAAGATAGAATAAATACAAGTCAATTAGACCTCACAATTCGTGGAGAATTAAACATCTATGACCCTTTGGCTAGAAAAGTTGCTTAGCTAGACATGTTCATCAATAAAACGAAAATAAAAAGTAAAAACATAATGAACCTGGTTGCTTGCTCTGCCTCCAAGATGATCCAAGGTTCTTCAAGATCCAAAGATTCAAAAGTTGTCCTAACCCTCTAGGTTGGTTCTATTTATATTGTTAGGGGGCAGCATGTGATATTTTGCTAGCAAGATACGAAAATATCTTTCCTTTTCCAAGTAGATTTCGAGAAGTGAAGATTCGTCTGCCTGGCACGCCTCAACACACGCCGTGGATCAAGCCATGCCATCCTCTGTGCATATTCTTCAAGTCTTCATCCGCGCCCAGTGTGAACCACGGTTAGACACACACGGCCAGATTTCAAGCCGTGCCTTCATCTGTGCATAATCTTCAAGTCTTCATCTATGTTCAGTGTGTACCACGGTTACACCCACGGCTAGATTTCAAGTCGTGCCTTCATCTGGTTGATGTTCCACACTTTCTTCTCCTTGGTCCTGGCTTCCACCACGGCTTCAAGTACGGTTTCTCCCACGGGTTCCACCACGGCCGTGCCTTAAGCCGTGTCTCTCTCTGTTCAAAGTCCTCATTTTTTCCTTCTTGTCCAGTGTGTAACACGGTTTGACATTGGCCGTGCCTCAAACCGTGCTTCCTCCGGTGGTGTAATTTCTTGTCTTGATCCAAGTTGTAGATGACTTCTCTAAAATACTTGAATTAGCATCCTTGACTCCATTTAACCTGATTTATCACGATGATAGAATTAAAGTACCATTTCCTTATGATTTCTATAAAATCAATAATAAATTTAACACAATTTAAACTATAAAGATTGAGTATAAAATGGCTCTATCATGTGCAATCAATCATTATACTTCTTCATTTATAATCCCTTCCCCACACTTAAATTGGACAATGTCCTCATTGTTCCTATAATAGCACAACATTAAGGAAAAGGATGTCAATGTAAAAATTGAAACACTGGTACTTCCCTGGTGTAAAATTGTTCATCAGCAAGAAAATTCCTCCCAAAATGTCTATCATCCTTGGAGTGTCTTGAATGCACCGGCGGCTCTTATCCAGCCTTGAATTAGATTTTTTTTTTTTATATCAATGAAACTAAAACACTAGTGTATATACTTATTGAGCATGGGCTGCCTCCCATGAAGCGCTTAGTTTATAGTCGCTTGCCCGACTTTTCCAGTTCAAGTTCTCAAATCTCCTAAATCCACAATTGTGGCATTACTATCAACATGTTCCCCTTCATAGTAATGTTTGAGAAGATAACCGTTTACCTTGAAAGTACGGTTGTCTTCTGCTTTTAACTCAATTGCACCATAAGGAAACACATTAACAATTTCAAATGGTCCAGACCATTGTGATTTCAACTTACTTGGGAACAGCTTCAAGCGGGAGTTGTATAGTAAGACCTTTTGACCAGGGAAAAATTCTCGCCTCACGATGTTCCTATCATGCCACCGCTTTGTTCGTTCTTTGTAAATTTCGGCATTTTCATATGCTTCTTCTCTCAGTTCAGCCATCTGATTTAGTTGAAGTAATCTTTTTTCACCTGCAGCTTTCTCATCAAAGTTAAGGTATTTAATAGCCCAGTATGCCTTGTGCTCGAGCTCTACTGGTAAGTGACACGATTTACCAAAAACAATCTTGTATGGGGACATTCCTATAGGGGTTTTAAACGCTGTTCTATAAGCCCATAATGCATCATCGATTTTAAAGACCAATCTTTCCTGGATGCATTGACAGTCTTTTCTAGAATTCGTTTAATTTCCTATTAGATACCTCAACCTGTCCATACGTTTGTGGATGATAAGGGGTGGCAATTTTGTGAGTAACTCCATATTTTAATAATAATTTCTCAAATTTCCTATTACAAAAATGTGTTCCCCATCACTTATTATAGCTCTAGGTACCCCAAATCTTGAAAATATATTCTTTTTCAAAAATTTAATGATAACCCTGTTGTCATTAGTTTGTAGAGCAACTGCCTCTACCCATTTCGAAACATAATCAACAGCTAAAAGAATATATTCTTTTGAAAAGATGAGGGAAAAGGACCCATAAAGTCGATTCCCCAAACGTCAAAAAGCTCAATTACAAGTATATTATTTTGTGGTAATTCGTGTCTTCTAGAAATGTTGCCAGTCCTTTGACATTGAGCACAAGACATGATGTAGTTCCTGCAATCACTGAACAACCTGGGCTAATAAAATCCACATGATAAAATTTTAGCTGCCGTTTTTTCTACACCAAAGTGACCTCCTGCCTCTCTAGAATGACAATGCTGTATAATGCTAAGCTGTTCACTTTCAGGTACGCATCTTCTAATTATTTGGTCAGCACAATTTTTAAAGAGATATGGTTCATCCCAAAAATAAAACTTCACATCATGTAAAAATTTCTTTTTCTGTTGGTAAGATAAACCATATGGAGTGATTTTACTAACCAAATAATTAACGATATCAGCATACCAAGGTAATCCTTGGACTTCTACTACATGTAATTGTTCATCAGGGAACTTTTCATTAATAGGTGAATCAAAACAATTATATTCCAAACGGGATAAATGATCAGCCACCACATTTTCAGTTCCCTTCTTATCTTTGATTTCCAAGTTAAATTCTTGTAGTAGTAGAATCCATCGAATTAACCTAGGTTTAGCATAAGCTTTAGCAAATAAATACTTAAGGGTAGCATGGTTAATATATACTATGATTTTAGAACCTATTAGATAAGGCCAGAATTTATCACATGCAAATATGACTGCTAAAAGTTTTTTTTTCAATTGTGGCATAATTCCTTTGGGCCTCATTTAAGGTTCTACTCGCATAGTATATTACATGAAATGACTTATCTTTCCTTTGCCCAAGTACCGCTCCTACAGCATAGTCGCTGGCATCGCACATCAACTCGAAGGGAAGCTCCCAATCAGGTGCAACAATCACTGGTGTAGTAGTGAGCTTCTCCTTCAATAGATTAAATGCCTGCACACTGGGCGCGGTTGAAGACTGGAAGATTATGCACAGAGGATGGCACGACTTGATCCACGGCCGTGTGTTGAGGCGTGCCAGGCAGACGAAAGTTCACTTCTCGAAATCTACTTGGAAAAGGAAAGATATTTTCGTATCTTGCTAACAAAAAATCACATGCTACCGCCTAACAATATAAATAGAACCAACCCTAGAGGGTTAGGACAACTTTTGAATCTTTGGATCTTGAAGAACCTTGGATCATCTTGGAGGCAGAGCAAGCAACCGGGTTCATTATGTTTCTATCTTTTCTTTTCGTTTTATTGATGAACATGTGTAGCTAAGCTACTTTTCTAGCCAAAGGGTCATAGATGTTTAATTCTCCACGAATTGTGAGGTCTAATTGACTTGTATTTATTTTATTCTTCGCTTTCGGGTATTCATATATCTTCTGATCGTTTTGTCATTATTATTTTGTTGATTGGTATGAATAGAGCTCTTCTACTCAATTAGCAAGTTAATATATTGTCAACTAGCACGTCAAATCCATAATTGTTTGATTGTTCTAGTCTTAGTGACGCAATAACATGTTTGGTTATAAAAGAGATGATCGAATTCATGTTATGGAGGTGTGTGATCATGTTTAAATAGGTTATCTTATAATCTACTGGCATGAATTGGTAGTCTCTCTAGATCTTAATGCTATTGATAGATTAAATCCTAAGCGCTTGTCTAAGGGTTGTTTAATCAATAAGAGAAATAATTCAAAGCGCTTGTCTGAGGTTATCGAGGAAGTAAGGAGAGATAGGTTGTTAGAGCTTGTTAATAACCATAACCAATTTATCTAGAACTAAGAATAGAGAACATTTGCATCGATGATCAATTCCTATAATTAAACCATCTTGATTCCTTTGGCTAGGCTTTTACCAATATCTGATTTTCTTACATTGTTTTACTTTATTTGATTCACAAACAAACCCCACCCCCCCCCCCCCCCCCCATTTTCCTTTTCCTTATTGTTCTCTTTGAATTGAAATATCTTTACCAATCCTTGTGGATTCGACCCTACTCACCACTATATGCAAATCATATAATTGTCTAGGAGTAGGTTTTATTTTGTTGGACTCGACACCCATCAAATTTTGGCGCCGTTGCCGGGGATTGGTGTCAAATTTATTTCTATTCTTGTATGACTCGTTCTTCTCAGACAGGTGAACTAACTTATAATCCGGAGATTGAGAAGACTCTAAAGAGGCTGCGACAAGAAGCTAGATCATCCACTAGACCGAACTTAGTATCGGAGTTGTCTGATTCTGAAAAAGAGGACGACATGGCAAATCTCGACAGAACCTTAAGGGAGTTGGCTGCACCGGATGTGAATCAACAACCACTTTGTATTCACTATCTCGAACTAGCTGTGGAATTTGAGTTAAAATCTGGGTTGATACATTTGCTACCCACGTTTCATGGTCTTGAGAATGAAGATCCTCACAAGCATTTGAAAGAGTTTCATATAGTGTGTTCTAGTATGAGGCTGCAAGGAATAACCGACGATCAAATCAAGCTACGTGCTTTTCCATTTTCTTTAAGTACTAAAGCTAAAGATTGGTTGTTTTATTTGCCTCCAGGTTCTATCACCACTTGGACAGATATGGTAAGACTCTTCTTGGACAAATTCTTCCCCGCATCTAGAGCCGCTGGTATAAGAAGAGAAATTTGTGGTATAAAACAGAGGGACACCGAGACTCTTCATGAGTATTGGGAGAGGTTCAAGCAACTTTGTGCAAGCTGCCCACAACGTGGGATATCTGAACAACTCCTTATCTAATAATTCTACAAGGGCCTACTTTCGATGGAGAGGAAGATGATGGATTCTGCAAGTGGAGGCACCATAGTAATCAAAAACCCTGGTCAAGCTAGGGAATTGATCTCCATTATGGCTGTCAATTCGCAACAATTTGGGTATAGGCATGATACGTCTTCAAGGAAGGTAAATGAGGTAAATGTGTCTAACCTTGAACATCAAATTTCTAATCTTACCTCCCTTGTGCAGCAGCTAGCTCTTGGAAATACCCAACAGGTGAAAGCTTGTAGAATTTGTGCTGCTCCTAGTCATCCGACCGACATGTGTCCCACATTGCAAGATGACAACCATGAACACGCCAATGCTATAGGCGGATTCCCAGGACAGCCACAAAGGAAATATGATCACTATTCAAACACTTACAATCCCGGATGGAGGGATCATCCTAACTTCCGATATGGCAATAACCCTCAACATGTCCATCAATTCCAGCCAAAGCCATCACACCACGTACCCCAAGCTCCTTCCACTTCAGGTATGCCCCTTGAGGATATTGTTAAGTCTCTAGCTGTGAATACCAAGCAATTTCAGGAGGAAACAAAGCAAAGCATTCAAAACTTGGAGCATCAGGTAAGCCAACTTGCTTCAACTGTCAATTGGTTAGAAACTCAAGGTAAGTTACCTTCTCAAACTATTCCAAACCCGAAGCAAAGCGTTAATGCCATTACCTTGAGAAGTGGAACAGAATTGCAGGGATCAAATAAGAAAGGAAATTCGTCTAATCTTGAGGAAGAGACCAAGAAAGAGACTTCGACTCCGAGCCAGTAGGGCGACCAGATTAGCAAGTCCCTAGATGAGCCATCGAAGGTCACATTGATGCCACCTCCTTTCCCCTCCAGATTAGCGAAATCCTAGAAGGAAGCGGAAGAAAAAGAGATTCTGGAAATGTTTCATAAAGTCGAGGTAAATATTCCTTTACTTGATGCAATTAAGCAAATACCGCGCTATGCTAGATTCCTCAAGGACTTGTGCACTAACAAAAGGAAGCTGAAAGGCAATGAAAAGATTAGTGTGAGTGAAAATGTTTCAGCTATTATTCAGAAGAAGCTTCCTCCTAAATGTAAGGACCCAGGTATGTTCGCCATTCCTTGTAAAATAGGTAGTCTTGGAATCACTAAAGCCATGTGTGATCTAGGAGCTTCTATCAATGTCATGCCTTTGTCTGTTTATCAACGTTTAAATGTTGGTCCTTTAAAGGAAACGGGTATTATTGTTCAACTTGCTGATAGGTCCAATGTTTATCCTGAGGGAGTTCTAGAGGATGTTTTAGTTCAAGTCAATGGGTTGGTTTTTCCTGCTGATTTTTATGTGCTTGACATGGACGATAGTGATTCTAATACTTCATCACTGATATTATTAGGGCGACCATTCCTTAAGACTTCTAAAACGAAAATCGATGTAAATGATGGCACCCTCACTATGGAATTTGATGGTGAAGTGATTAAATTTAACATTTATGATGCCATGAAACATCCTAACGATATCTCTCCTGTTTTTGTTACGGATGCTATTAACCCATCACCACAGGCACCAAGGCTGGAATCAAATCCTTATCTGAATATTTAGCCAGGAACGTCCAGCCAAGACGTTAAAGAAAGGCGCTTCATGGGAGGCAACCCATGTAAAAAAAAAAAGTTTGTTTTGCATTAGTTTTGGTTTGTTTTAGTTTAGTTTGTTTTGATTTTAGTGTAGTCTTGAACTCTTTGGATCGGCTGCAGCAAGGATACATATCATTAGATGACACTTTCCAGAGCTTAAAGGGAGCACTCCAATACCAGGGAAGTACCAATATTTCCTCTCTCTTATTCTCTAATGTCCTTTGTGTTGTTAATTCCTCTTCAATTGTGCTGAATTAGGAACAGTGAGGACACTGTTCAAGCTAAGTGTGGGGGAGAGGATAATAAAATATAGAGAATAGAGAACTAACTTATACTCTGAATGTTTGTCCTTAAGCAATTTTAAGCCAATTTTTTTCAAAATTATCATGAAATCTAGAGATTGTACTAAATGTTGTAATAAGCATCTACAAAATGTGAAATTGACTTGTTCAAATGTTTTACTCACCCACTGCTGTGATTAGAATACATGGTTAAAATTAAGTAGTGAAATCTTTAAGAAACAAATTTACTTTGTATTTAGCTTTAGAATTGGAAGTCTAAGAGTAAGTCGAGTCCCTAAGTGAAAAATAAACAAGTTTACTTCTAGGTTATATTAGCTATTGTATACTCTTTGAAGTTGTTTGTAAAGCAATCATAACACTTAGCGAAAAAAAAAAAAAAAAGCATAGCCATTACTCCAATGATTCAACTAATTGAGTTAAGAGTATTCAAACTTGAATGTTAGAGTGAGGAAGAGTCCGTAGGGGTATCTCAAAACCCGGTCACTTGAGTGATGAGCTCGGGATGTTGCCGACTCAATGAACTCACTATAACGATAAGGCGAAAAAGGCAAAAGTTCATGAAAAGAAGCGGGCAAAAACCCGTCAAAATAGATGCTTGAATAAATCAAAAGAACATGAATGTGAACATTCATTGAATAAAACAAAGATGTACAAAAGGGAGAATATCTAGCAAAGAGCTTATACTATATGCTTTTACTTTATGTTGCAAGGATTATATGTTTGCTAATGTCCAATGAAGTTTAATTGGGTGTTTTTCCTTAGTGGATTAAGTATTTACTTTTGGAATAAAAATTCTTTTGCTAAACATGAGGATTAAAGTTTGTTTTGTTTAGATTAGCTATTGAATTTTGCCCATAGTAATTTGATCACAGGAAACCAGTTTGGTTGAAGTAGTAGACATTAAAACTACAAGTCATGAATTACAAATGAATAGATGCTTGGAATGATGAAAAGAAAGTTTGTATAATCTATGATAGATTTCTCAATTGATTTGATGCAATTACTTGAGGACAAGCAAGAGTTTAAGTATGGGGGAATTTGATAGAGCCATTTTATACTCAATCTTTATAGTATAAATTGTGTTAAATTATTATTGATTTTATAGAAATCATAAGGAAATGGTACTTTAATTCTATCATCGTGATAAATCAGGTTAAATGGAGTCAAGGATGCTAATTCAAGTATTTTAGAGAAGTCATCTACAACTTGGATCAAGACAAGGAATTACACCACCGGAGGAAGCACGGTTTGAGGCACGGCCAAGGTTCAAAACGTGTTACACACTGAACAAGAAGGCAAAAATGAGGACTTTGAACAGAGAGAGACACGCTTAAGGCACGGCCATGGTGGAACCCGTGGGAGAAACCGTGCTTGAAGCCGTGGTGGAAGCCCGGACCAAGGAGAAGAAAGTGTGGAACATCAACCAGATGAAGGCACGGCTTGAAATCTAGCCGTGGGTTTAACCGTGGTACACACTGGACACGGATGAAGACTTGAAGATTATGCATAGAGGATGGCACGGCTTGATCCACGGCCGTGTGTTGAGGCGTGCCAGGCAGACGAAAGTTCACTTCTTGAAAACTACTTGGAAAAGGAAAGATATTTTCGTATCTTGCTAGCAAAAGATCACATGCTACCGCCTAACAATATAAATAGATCCAACCCTAGAGGGTTAGGACAACTTTTGAATCTTTGGATCTTGAAGAACCTTGGATCATCTTGGAGGCAGAGCAAGCAACCGGGTTCATTATGTTTCTATCTTTTATTTTCGTTTTATTGATGAACATGTGTAGCTAAGCTACTTTTCTAGCCAAAGGGTCATAGATGTTTAATTCTCTACGAATTGTGAGGTCTAATTGACTTGTATTTATTCTATTCTTTGCTTACGGGTATTCATATATCTTCTGATCGTTTTTTCATTATTATCTTTGTTGATTGGTATGAATAGAGCTCTTCTACTCAATTAGCAAGTTAATATATTGTCAACAAGCACGTCGAATCCGTAATTGTTGGATTTTTCTAGTCTTAGTGACGCAATAACATGTTTGGTAATAAAAGAGATGATCCAATTCATGTTATGGAGGTGTGTGATCATGTTTAAATAGGTTATCTTATAATCTGCTGGCATGAATTGGTGGTCTCTCTAGATCTTAATGCTATTGATAGATTAAATCCTAAGCGCTTGTCTAAGGGTTGTTTAATCAATAAGAGAAATAATTCAAAGCGCTTGTCCGAGGTTATCGAGGAAGTAAGGAGAGATAGGTTGTTAGAGCTTATTAATAACCATAACCAATTTATCTAGAACAAGAATAGAGAACATTTGCATCAATGATTAATTCCTAGAATTAAACCATCTTGATTCCTTTGGCTAGGCTTTTACCAATATCTGATTTTCTTACCTTGTTTTACTTTATTTGATTCACAAACAAACCCCTCCCCCCCCCCCCCATTTTCCTTTTCCTTATTGTTCTTGAATAGAAATATCTTTACCAATCCCTGTGGATTCGACCCCACTCACCACTATATGCAAATCATATAATTGTCTAGGAGTAGGTTTTATTTTTGTTGGACTCGACCCCCATCAAAATGGCATTTTTCCCAGTTAAGAAGCAGATTAGTTTCCTTGCATCTCTTAAGCACACATCCTAAATTTTCGACATGTTTCAAATGACTTCCCAAAAACAGAAAAATCATCCATGAATATTTCAATAAAATTTTCTATCATGTTAGAAAATATGGACATCATGCATCTTTGAAATGTAGCGGGTGCATTACAAAGACCAAAGGGCATTCTCCTAAAAGCAAATGTGCCATAGGGACAAATAAAGGTGGTTTTCTCCTGGTCCTCGGGTGTTATATGGATTTGATTGTAACCAGAATAACCATCTAAAAAACACTAATAATCACGCCCTGCAAGTTTTTCTAACATCTGATCTATAAAAGGGAGGGGGAAATGATCTTTGCGGGTAGCATCATTCAGTTTTCTATAATCTATAGAGACTCTCCAACCAGTTACAGTGCGAGTGGGAATTAATTCATTAGCCTCATATTGTACTACAGTCATACCACCTTTTTTTGGTACAACTTGGATAGGACTAACCCATTTACTATCAGAAATTGGAAAAAATAATGCCTGCATCTAACAATTTAAGCACTTCTTTTTTTACAACTTCCTTAAGAGTTGGGTTAAGTCTTCTTTGTGGTTGTACTATAGGTTTACACTCAGCTTCAAGAAATATCCTATGAGTACAAAATTGATGGGCTAATTCCCTTAATATCAGCAATGGTCCACCGATAGCTTCCTTATGTTCTCTTAGAACATCTAAAAGTTGTTGCTCTTGATCACCTGTCAAAGAAGAAGAAACAATTACTGGCAAAGTAGCATTCGTTCCGAGATATGCATATTTCAAATGACTAGGTAATGGTTTAAGCTCAAGCACTGGGGGTTGTGTCAATGATGGAATTGGTTTCTTTTTAGTGGTCCCCAGCTCCTCATAGTGTCGAGTCTTGAATTCATAAACTTTTTCAGCACGTTCTTCTTGGGGTTCATCCTCATCATCACTCCAATCATCTAAATCCCTAAGAACCGACTCCATCATGTCCACACCTGCATTCTCTTCCAAGAACTCACAGGAAAGCTCATCAACAATATCAATAGTGTAACGGGATTTACAGTCTTCAAATTTCTTTACAGCCTCATACACATTAAATGTGACTTGTTCATCCATAACTCTCAAAGTAAGCTTACCTTGTTCCACATCAATTAATGCCTTACCTGTTGCTAGGAATGGTCTTCCTAAGATCATGGGTACCTCTCTATCTTCTTCCATTTCCAGGACTATAAAATCAACTGGAAAGATGCATTTGTCCACTTTTACTAGGACATTCTCCACTATACCCTTTGGGTACTTGACACTTCTATCCGCAAGTTGTAAGGTGACATGCGTCTCCTTACATTCTCCAAGTCCTAGTTTTCTGAAAATGGACAGAGGCATTAAATTTATACTTGCACCAGAATCTATAAGTACTTTATCAAAATGAAAATTACCAATAGTGCAAGGAACAGTAAAACTTCCCTAATCTCTTTGTTTTCTTGGCAAATTGGATAAATTCTTCTGTAAGATCATAGAACACTCCCCTGTAAGCATTACATATTCATTCCCATCTATCTTTCTCTTCTTGGTGAGCAAATCCTTCATGAATCTAGCATATGAAGGCATTTGCTGAAGTGCCTCCACAAAAGGAATGTTAATTTGCAATTTTTTAAAGACTTCTAAAATTTTAGCAAATTGTGAATCTAATTGTTTTTGCTTCAGCCTTCCTGGGAAAGGAATAGGAGGAACATATGCTTTCACTTTTGGTGAATTTTTCTTTGGTTCCTCTTCCTTTTGTTTCCCTTTATCTTTCTCTAGGTTAACCTCCTCTTCCTCAAGTTTCTTATCAACTAATTCCTTACCACTTCTTAGCATAATAGCGTTTACACCCTTAGGATTCTGCTCAGTATTGCTAGGTAAAGACCCAGATGGTCTATTACTCTACTATTGAGACATTTGACTAAGCTGATTTTCAAGATTCCTAATGGTGGCTTGTTGATTTTGCAACATTGTGTCAGTCTTTTGCATATAACTTATCATGAGTTCTTCCATTTTAGACTGACCTTACTGAGAAGAGGTATTATGATTAGGATATTGTTGATGGGGAATATTATGATTAGGACCTTGCTTTTGAAATCCAGGGGGTTTAAGTGTGTTGTTATCATTTCTCCATGAGAAATTTGGATGATTACACCACCCTGGATTGTAGGTGTTTGAATAAGGTCCTTGATTTCCTCTTTGGAAATTGTTGACAAAATTTACTTGCTCTCCATGGGATGAGGAGGAAAAGTTTCCAGATGGGCACTCAAGAGTTGAGTGTGGTCCTGAGCATAACTCACAACAAGAAATTTGATTAACATTAAAAGAAGGTGTAGAGGTGAGTTTACTTACCTGGGCGATAAGAGCAGAAATCTGAGCTATTAAGGTGTCCATGTCATTGACAGATGCCACTCTAGACTTACCTCTTTCATGTTGCCAATTATGTGCACTAGAGGCCATTTCATCTATCAAAGCACTAGCCTCATCATATGTCTTACTCATTAGTGCACCACCAGAAGCAGCATCTACCAGAGATCTCAATGTGTCATCTAAACTGAGATAGAATATCTCAATAAGGAGATTATCTGGTAATCCATGATGGGGGCATTTTCTAATTGCCTCCTTGAATCTTTCCCATGCTTCATAAAGTGATTCACCACTAAACTTAGTGAAGTTTGTGATGTCATTTCTAAAAAATCTCCTTAAAAATTTAGATGAGAGATCAACCCAAGTGGTTACAGAGTCTTGTGGTAGTGAATTGTACCAAGCCCTAGCTTTTTCTCTAAGTGAAAACGGAAAAAGTTGTAGCCTAATTACATCATCAGATACATTATTCATTTTCACTGTATTACAATATTGAAGAAATACTGCAATATGCTCATCAGGACTCTCATTTGGATATCCTCCAAATTGATTTGATTGAACCATTTGAATGAGTGCTGGTTTTAACTCAAAATTGTTAGCCTGAATTGTTGGTCTTCTGATTGCAGGACCTGAAACAACAGGTACCGTGTATTCCCGAAGTGCTCTACCAACACCTTGAATCCGATTGTTGTTCTCATCTACGATGTTCTCTTCTTTCTTTCTTCTCTGCTCTCTTCTAAGTTGTTGCAAGGTGCGTTCTATCTCAAGATTAATTGGTAGAAGTTCAACACTTCTACTCTTGCGCATAAAAAGAACCTCAAAGAGAATAGGAAACGATCACATAATGAAGAGAAAAAAAAAATTAAATAACAAAATAATTGCGCCTAAATTAACAATAGAATATGAAGATTGTCTAATATTAATCAATCCCCGGCAACGGCGCCAAAAACTTGATCCACGCAAAAAGAGATATAAAATGAGCGTGAATAAATACCGGCAAGTGTACCGGATCGGATCAAGTAATATAGTGAGAGAAGAGTGTCAAACCATGAAGATTGATTAAGTAATAGACCTATATCAATTTCTACTATTATTTAGGCAATGATATTTGATGAGATCAAATGTGAATGAATTATGCTAAATGCGCAAAAAGGGAATTGTGTTTGAAAAATGATGAATTGATGGTGGGAAATAGAATCCACCCTAATTCTACTAATCATATTGCCTTCATGTTATAATAACTCATAGCTATATCGATTTTCACAAGAAATTGACAAAACCTTAATCCTTTTTCAAGTTTTAAAGTATCATAACCCCAATTTGATTTAATAGCTCCCACTAATTTAAATCAATGGAGGATTCTAATTCACAATCATAAATTCCCCAATTATATGATTGCCTAATATCTTTAAAATAATTTCTCCTAATCCCTTAGTGAAATATTTAATAAAAATATTGCATGAAACACTTAGGTCAATTTCTAATTAAATTCAATAACACTGCTTCCGCATGAATTATTAAATCTTACTTAGGAATTCCTGATAAAACCTAAATTTCTCTTTCGAGTCATTTACATTCCTATGCATTGATTTCTATTACAAAAATACAATTCATAGTAGGACTTCTTATATGAAAATTCCATAATATCTATATGTCCTATAACATGAATACAATGATCATTTCAGTTTGAATTATGGCTTCATCATGTTTCCCACAATGATGATTTAGAACATTATGGTATGAATTGCATAAAAACAATTGAAATAAATAGGTGCATGGAATTCATATTGAATAACGAGAATAAACTAATAAATGACATAAAAGAAAATAAAGTAAATGAAACAAGTGCTATATTCTTCAAGAGTTGTAGAACTTCAATCTTCCGAAATGATTCCTAGAATTCTTCAATTGAGAGCAAACTTCAGCAAAATAACATTCTTTCTTCAAACTAAATTTGGAATAACATGAAATGTAAAAGAATTAAAGAGAAATAAAATCCTATAGTTCTTAAGGGAATTCTAATGATTCAAAAGGAAAACAAAGATGCTAAAACAAAGGATGATAACAAGGATGCTAAAATAAATGATTCAAAAACAAAGGATGATGCCCTCAAGGTTCACACAAGGGGTCTATTTATAGATCCAAAGAGGACGAGGATAAGGTTGATCTGATGAGGAATTGAGTCAGCAATTAATTAAGATACGATTTTGGAGAGATTTTCGCAATGGATACCCGAGGAGCAATGTAGGCCGGCTCAAGGCCAGCGGCCTTTGGTAGTAGGCCGGCCTAAGGCCAGCGGCCTTCAATGCAATCCTCCACTCGCTTCTTCAATTTTGTGAAAAACTCCTCCAATTAAACTTGTAATTTACTTTTGGGTCCTCAAAACCTGAATTTTCACAATAAACACCATTAAATATCATTTCTTTATATTTTCTTATAATATTGAAATAAATTTAATATAAATCCAAAAGAAAATATAAGTATAATGTGATCTTATCACTTAAATATATATTTATTTGTGTTCTTTGCTAACCTTTTTTCTACAGGAACTATGTCAAGGCAACATTCTCTTGAAAGTAAGAGGGGAAGGTTTGATGCTAGGTTAGTGATTGAGGCGTTAAAGGGTGAGATGAAGAGGATGTTTCAGGAGGGCATGGAACAAATTCATGAGACAGTGGAACAAAGACTGGAGCAATCTAAAAATGTCTTCCAAGAGCGTAAGAGGGAGAGTTGTTCTAGGAGAGTATAAAAGGGCTGAGATAGAATGTTTGATGATGCATTTGATGAACCTTCTGTCGGGAGTTATAGAGGATATAGTGGTAGGAATAGAGGAACTAGGGATTGGGAAGATAGAGGAGATAGGAATAGAGAGGATAATCAACTGAGTAGTATAAAGATGAAGATTCCTCCTTTCCAAGGGAGAATGATCCCGAGGCGTACTTAGAGTGAGAAGAAGGTAGAAATGGTATTTGATTGTCACAACTATAGTGGGAGAAAGAAAGTGAAACTTGCTGCCATTGAATTTTCGGATTATGCCATAGTGTGGTGGGATCAACTAATGTTGAATCGAAGAAGGAATGGTGAACCACCTATTGAGTCGTGGGAAGAGATGAAGAGGGTGATGAAGAAGCGATTTGTGCCTGCATATTACTATCGTGAATTACACAACAAATTGCACACTCTTAGGCAGGGAAGCCGAAGTGGGGTGAGTATTTCAAGGAAATGGAAGTTACTATGATTAGGGCGAATGTAGAGGAGGATAGAGAGGCTACCAACGGCTAGGTTTCTTGCTGGATTGAATAGAGAAATTCAAAATGTCGTGAAAAATTGCAGCATTATGTTGAATTGGAAGATATGGTTTATATGGCTATAAAGGTTGAGAAACAACACAGGAGGAAAGGTAGTAATACTTACACGGTTTCAACAGGGTGCTGGTTCATCCGCCTGGAAGACTAACCAATGGAAGAAGGAAGAAAAGCCTTTACCCACCAAACCAAAAGTGATAGAATCAGACTTTTCCAGGACCTATCACCAGGGCCCGAGCTAAGGGTCTCCAGAATTTAGTTATGAGGGTTTTGCTAGAGAAACCCAACCTTGAGAAGTCTAACTCACTTTTACATCTCTGCACTATATTTTGATGCATTTCAGCAGGTTCATTTGTCAGTCTTACAGGATACAAAAACACCTTTTATTACTAAGTGAATCAGGGTTGTCAACTGAAATGATTCAAAAGCTTCTTGAAGACCGGCATCTTGAAGGACAATTTCTTTATATATTTACTCTTTTATGAACTATTTTTGGTTGTATTTTGGTTTGGGACACTTTATTTCCATGTAATTTTCATTTAGGGCTAGCCACCTTAAAAGTGGCAAACTTGTAATTTTGAGCACTTTTAACCCTAGAGTAGCAAGTATAAATACTTGCTTAAGAGAGGGTTTAGGGAGCTTTTTTTTGCAGAACATACACTCTCTTTCCACGTGTGAATTAGGGTTCATGCCTTGGTTCCAACTCTTATCAATTTCAATTCCAAGACTTGAAATTGTGGCGAGTGCAACAATTGGAATTTGTGAGTCATATCAATTCCTACTTGTTGTGATTTCTTTTCCTCTCTAGTGTTTTGTATCTAGGGTTGATTAGAGATAGTTCTTGGTCAGATTTAAATCTTATTGTACACGAATTCATTTGATTATTTGAAAGAATTATCAAGTTGATTCAATTCATCATTAAGGATTTCTTTGCTAGCGTGAATTTCACCATTTAGAAAAGGGATCTTCCTTCACGGTTTTCTTTGTCAAATTGAGGCTTGATTTTCGTGGATTATATGATATTAGAAGTGTTATTAGAAGCCATTTCCATTGTGGTATTCAGATTATATCATTAGTAGGTTGAATTTCATCATTTCAACATTAGGGTTCACTAGAAAAGTGCCATTTTTGGGATCCGATTTTGCCTAGACTTGAGATATCTTTTCTTAAGTCTTTTGAATGTGATTTAAAGTTTGATTAGGCACATCATCTTTTTGGTATTAGAGCTCTTGTTGAGAGAAGGGAATTGGTTGTATTAATTTCGTGGAAGTGATCAACAATTAGGGTTGATCAAGTGGAAAAAACGCAATTGTGTAGTTGTTGTTGTTGTTGTAGTTTGAGATTGTGAAATTGTTTTGGATTGGGATTTAATTTGCTGATTATTGGAGTTGATTTGGGAAGGTTATTAGATCACTTTTTGGATACTAATTCACGTGGAAGAGCCGAAATACAAAGTGGAATTACCTTAGCAAATTGTTTGAATTGTGAAACTTACCAATTGTTGCCGTATAGCTTGTGGCGTGTGGAGTTGTGAAGATTGTTATTTGAATTCCCTTGTGTAATTCTGAATTTGTGAAGTAAAATTTGTAGATTACATTAAGTGTGGTTAGTAAGGAATTATTTGAATTCAAATCATATGCAATTAAGTTGTGGGAGTTAATGATTGCTATTTGAATTTGAATTCATTGTTACCAATTGAGGAAGGCTTGCAATAAGTGAAGTTATTTGAAATTCAAATTGTAAGTTGCTGCCTATAGTGGGATTCGGAAGTCATTTTGGAAAGCTACTTATTAATCTCTTGTCTTCATTATTTGCCGTGGGAGTGAGATTACTTGTATTCATTGTTCACTTGGTTGTTGCCGTGGAAGTATTACATATTAATTGTAGTTGTTACTTGTGTGTTGCCGTGAAGTGAACTTGTGGAAATTGAAAATTGTTGCACCGTGATCTTAAAAGGAGTGGGGAAAATTGTACAAGTGTTGATTGAGTTGAATTTCACAATGTCTAGTGAAATACTTCAATATGCTAATGTATTGCGACGTTCATTAAGTACACTTGCTAGTAAGGAAGAAGAACAAAGGGAAAATTTGTTCCACACTTCTTGTAGGATACAAGGAAATTTGTGTGTCCTAATAATAGATGGTGGTAGTTGTACTAATGTAGTAGCTGCATCGTTGGTATCGAAGCTAAAGCTTTCAACTATTCCACATCCTAAACCTTACAAACTACATTGGCTTAATGAAAAAGGGAGTTTGTATGTTACCCAAAGAGCTAGGGTACCCTTCAGTGTAGGGGACAAGTATTGTGATGAAATTGAGTGTGATAATCTTGCCCATGTGTGCATCTCATATTTTGCTTGGCAGACCTTGGTTATATGACAGGAGGGTCTTACATGATGGCTTCAGAAAATACATATATGTTTCAAAAGGAGGGCAAGCGAATTATTCTGAATCCTATGCCACCTTCAGAGGTCCATAATGTCCAACAACAGATTAAATCGACCATCAGAGGTTAAGAAGGTTTTACTTCAAAATAACGTATATGAGGGGAGAAAGGTATTGTTGATAGGACAGGGTGAGATGGAGAGATTAATCACAAAGGAGGCTCCAACATACTTACTTCAGTTGAGATTTGTCTTAGGGCTACGGGAATCACAGCCTCTACCTTCAGCAGTTTCTCAGGTATTAAATGAGTATACTGACATTTTTCCTGATGATTTGCCAGCAGGATTACCACCCTTGAGAGGGATAGAGCATGCCATTGATCTTATGCCCGGTTCAGTGTTACCAAACCGACCCACATATCGCATGAATCCTGAGGAGGCTAAGGAATTGAAACGTCAGGTAGATGAGTTAGTGGAACGAGGGTTTGTTAGAGAGAGCCTTAGCCCATGCGCTGTTCCCGCCCTTCTTGTTCCCAAGAAGGATGGAACTTGGAGAATTTTGCATTGATAGTAGAGCCATCAACAAAATCACCATTAAATACAGGTATCCTATTATAGACTTGATGATATGTTGGAATGAGTTGTATGGTTCACAGATTTTTCTCCAAAGTTGATCTTAAAAGCGGATATCAACCCGATTCGGATGAGGGAAGGGGATGAATGGAAGACCGCTTTTAAAACACGCATGGACTTTACGAATGGTTGGTTATGCCCTTTGCTTTGAGTAATGGGTCCTAGCACTTTTATGAGGTTGATGAACCATGTATTGAAGGAGTTCTTAGGAAAATTTGTTGTGGTTTATTTTGATGATATTCTGATTTACAGCAAAGACCTAAAACAACATGTGGGAACATCTTCGGCAGTTTCTTAGTACTGAGGGCACAACAGTTATTTGCGAATTTTCAGAAGTGTTCCTTTTGTCAAACTGAGGTAACATTTTTGGGTTTTGTTGTGTCAGGTGCAGGAGTTAAGATGGATGAGGAGAAAGTGAGGGCAGTTAAGGAATGGCCAACACCCACTTTAGTTACTGAGGTAAAAAGTTTTCATGGGCTTGCATCTTTTTATAGACGCTTGTCCAGAATTTCAGTAGCATTGTCGCCCTCTCACAGAACTGACTAAGAAGAGTGTTCCTTTCATCTGGAGTGAAAAGGCCAGAGGAGTTTTGAAGAGATTATGGAAAAACTCACTTGTGCCCTATTACTGATTTACCTGATTTTGATAAAATATTTGAATTGGAATGTGATGCTTCAGGGATTGGAATTGGTGCGTATTAATGCAGGAGAAGAGGCCTATTGCATTTTTAGTGAAAAGTTGAGTGGAGCAACTTTAAAACTATTCTATTTATGTTAAGGAATTTTATTCCTTAGTTAGGGCTCTCATGACGTGGCAGAATTATCTCCTCCCAAAGGAGTTTATTATTATACAGATCATGAATCTTGAAACATTTCAGGGGTCACATAATTTGTCTAAGCGACAGGCTAAGTGGGTGGAATTTCTGGAGGGTTTTGCTTATGTGATAGTACAAAAAGGGCAATCAGAATATTGTTGCTGAGGCTTTATCACGACGGTATGTACTAATCACTTCTTTTCAGTCAAAAATTACTGGGTTCGAACTGTTGAAAGACAATATGTATGTGATAAGGAATTCAAAATTGTCATGGAGAGGTGTCTTGGAGGCGGGATGTATGATGGTTATTGTGTGATAGATGGCTTTCTTTATAAATCAGGAAAACTTTGTATTCCATCTGGATCTGTGAGGGAATTGTTAGTGAGGGGAAGCACATGCAGGTGGTTGTCAGGGCATTTTGGTGAGAAGAGAACTCTAGCCATATTGAGGGAGAATTTTCTACTGGAAAGGCATGATAAGGGATGTCCATAGGGTATTAGAAAGGTGTGGTGTTTGTAAGAGAGCAAAGGGAAGGAAAGGCGCACAGGGTGAATACATGCCTTTACCTATACCATCTAGGCCTTGACTGATATCAGTATGGATTTTGTGTTGGGATTACCCAGAAACACAAGAGGGAAAGTACTTCATTATGGTGGTTGGTTGATCGATTCAGCAAAAATGTCAGTTTTGTGCCATGCCACAAAACAGACGATGCTCTTTTTTATTGCTAACCTTTTTGTGCAGGAAATTTAAAAAACAAGTTAAACATGGAGATTCCACAAAGCATAGATGGTTTCAGACGACATGAGATAACTAAGTTCCTAGTTTCTTCTGGTTTTAAAAACCACATATGGAAAAGACGGGTACTAATACTGAGTACCAGTACTCTTAGCCATCCCCAGTCTGACGGACAAACAGAGGTTGTCAACCGCACGCTTGGGAATATTCTCAGAGCAACAGTTGGCAAGAACCTTACTGATTGGGACTTGTGTCTTCCTATTGTTGAGTTCGTTACAATAGGTCTACTCATAGTTCAACCAGTAAGTCTCCCTTGAAGTTGTTTATGGCTATAACCCTTCTATTCCATTGGTTTTTATAGGCTGGACAGCGACAAAGGAAGAAGTCTTAGTGGAGTTGACCGAGCACAAAGATTCAAAACATACATATCGGACCACTGAACTCCTTCAGAAGAACCCAGGAACAACAGAGGATCCAGGGAAACAGGCACAGAAAAAACCATTCTATAAATCCAGGTGATTTAATCTGGATTAATCTTAGTAGGGACAGGTTTCCACACAAAAAGTCACAGAAGCTATCCTCCTAGATCAGACGGACCATTCAGTGTCTTAAAGCGTATCAACAACAATGCTTATCGCATCGAGTTGCCTGGAGATTATGGAGTATCAGCCACTTTTAATGTTTCAGATCTTTCACCTTATTTAGCAGATGACTTGCACGAAGATCCATCAGATTTGAGGGCATAATCTTCCAGAAGCCCGAGGAGATGATAGGAATCAGACTTTTCAGGACCTATCACCAGGGCCCGAGCTAAGGGTCTCCAGAATTTAGTTATGAGGGTTTTGCTAGAGAAACCTAACCTGAGAAGTCTAACTCACTTTCTACATCTCTGCACTATAATTTTGATGCATTTCAGCAGTTCATTTGTCAGTCTTACAGGTACAAAAAACACCTTTATTACTGAGGTGAATCGGGTTGTCAACTGAAACTGATTCAAAAGCTTCTTGAAGACCGCATCTTGAAGGACCATTTCTTTTTATTATATTTACTCTTTTTATGAACTATTTTTGGTTGTATTTTGTTTTGGGGACACTTTATTTCCATGTAATTTTCATTTAGGGCTAGCACTTTAAAAGTGGCAAACTTGAATTTTGAGCACTTTTTAACCCTAGAAGTAGCAAGTATAAATTACTTGCTTAAGAGAGGGTTTAGGGAGCTTTTTTTTGTAGAACATACACTCTCTTTTCACGTGTGAATTAGGGTTCATACCTTGGTTTCAACTCTAATCAATTTCAATTCCAGGACTTGAAATTGTTGGCGAGTGCAACAATTGGATTTTGTGGTCATATCAATTCTACTTGTTGTTTATTTCTTTTCCTCTCTAGTGTGTTGTATCTAGGGTTTGATTAGAGATAGTTCCTGGTCAAATTTATTCTTATTGTACACGAATTCATTTGATTATTGAAAGTATATCAAGTTGATTCAATTCATCATTAAGGGATTTCTTTGCTAGCGTGAATTTCACCATTTAGAAAAGGGATCTTCCTTCACGGTTTTCTTTGTCAAATTGAAGCTTGATTTTAGTGGATTATATGATATTAGAAGTGTTATTAGAAGCCATTTCCATTGTGGTATTCAGATTATATCATTAGTAGGTTGAATTTCATCATTTCAACATTAGAGTTCACTAGAAAATGCCATTTTTGGGATCCGATTTTGCCTAGACTTGAGATATCTTTTCTTAAGTCTTTTGAATGTGCTTTTAAAGTGTGTTAGGCACATCAAAAAGGAGAGTAGAGGCAAGCGGGTTCTACTCCTGGTAACCAAGGTAAACCTGATTCTTCTACTCCTAGAAATCGAGACATTAGATGTTTAAATGCCAAGGTAGAGGCCATATTGCTAGTCAGTGTCCGAATAGGCGTGTTATGATTTGCGTGATGATGATGAGTATGAGACAAAGAGGGATAGTGAAGAGGATGATATGCCTCCATTAGAGGACATTAGTGATATGAGGAGCCTACAATAGGGAGGTTAGTGGCAGTAGTGAAGCGAGCTTTGAATGTGCAGGTGAAGGAAGAAGAGGAGGTGCAACGAGAGAATATCTTTCATACTAGATGTTATCTAGGTGATCATAGTTGCAGTTTAATCATTGATGAGGAAGTTGCACTAATGTGGTGAGTAATTTTACTATTGAGAGGCTGGGACTCAAAACTACTAAACATCCTAGTCCATATAAATTGCAGTGGCTGAATGATGTGGCGAGACCTAAGGTGAGTAAGCAAGCCTTGATTGCTTTTCGCTCGGTCGGTTGAGGATGAGGTGTGTGTTATGCGTGTAGTGCCGATGCAAGCGTGTCCTGTGTTGTTGGGGAGGCCATGGCAATTTGAAAGGAATGTTGTTCATGATGGCTTTTCTAACAAGTATACGCTTGTTCACCAAGGGAAAAGCTTTAATATTAAACCTTTAACACCTAAACAGGTGTATGAGGATTAGTTGCAGCAACAACAGTCTTTTGCAAAATATAAGGTGGGTGAAAAAACAGAGGGAGAGTGAGAGAGCAAAACATAGTGAGAAAGAAAAGGAACACAAAAGTCGATATCAAAAGGAAAAAGAGAGGAAGGCTGGAAAGAGTGTGAGAGACCAAGTTGAAGGGGGATCAACTTTGGTGGTGAGTGAAAAGGAGAGTGCAGCCTTGCAAAAGGAGAGTTGTGTGGCAAGAGCGAGTGTAGTGAGGAGAGCGTTAGTGATGAAGCAACCTATGTTGTTGCTGGGTTTTAAGGAAACTTGTTTAAATACTAACAAACTATTTAACTCTTTGCCTAATGTGGTTGTGTCTATTGTGCAGGACTTTGAAGATGTCTTCCCTGAGGAGATTCCAAAGGGATTACCACCTATTCGTAGTATTGAGCACCAGATTGACCTAGTACCCGGAGCATCGATTCCAAACAAACCGGCTTATAGGAGCAATCCAGAGGAAATGAAGGAACTCCAAAGGCAGGTCAATGAATTAATGGAGAAGGGGTACGTGAGAGAAAGCATCAGTCCATGTGCTGTGCCTGTGATTTTGGTGCCTAAGAAGGATGGGTCATGGAGAATGTGTGTTGACTGCCATGCCATCAACAACATCACGGTAAAGTATCGTCATCCCATTCCTCGCTTAGATGACATATTAGATGAGTTATATGGGTCTAGTGTCATTCCTCATGAGCCTTGGATAGATATTTCCATAGATTTTGTGTTAGGATTACCCAGGTCTAGACATGGTCGAGATTCTATTTTTGTAGTCGTGGATAGATTCTCTAAACTGGCACATTTCATTCCTTATCACAAAACAGATGATGCTTGCAATATTGCTAATTTGTTCTTTAGGGAAGTTGTGAGATTACATGGTATGCTTAGAACAATCATATCGGATAGAGATGCTAAGCTCTTGAGCTACTTTTGGAAGACATTGTGGGCTAAGTTAGGAACTATGTTATTGTTTTCTACTACTTGTCATCCACAGATTGATGGTTAAACTGAGGTAGTAAATCGAATTTTATCTACTTTGTTGACGGTTGTCATTAAAAAGAATATTAAAAGTTGGGAGGATTGTTTGCCGCATGTTGAATTTGCCTATAATCACACAATGCATTCTGCTACTAAGTTTACTCCTTTTGAAATTGTGTATGGTTTTAATCCACTAACTCTTTTGGATTTATCACCTCTGCCTATTTCTGAGTATGTTAATCTAGATGGCAAGAAGAAAGCAAAATTTGTTAAACAGATCCATGAGAAGGTGAGGCTAAACATTGAGCAAAGAATAGAGCAGTATGTGAAACAAGCCAACAAGGGTCGTCGACAAGCTGTCTTTGAACCTGGAGACTGGGTTTGGGTTCACATGCGTAAAGAGTGGTTTCCTGTGTAGCGTCAATCTAAACTACTTCATAGAGGCGATGGACCATTTCAAATTCTTGAGCGCATCAATGATAATGCATACAAGATAGATTTACCCGGTGAATATCAAGTAAGTGCTACATTTAATGTTACTGATTTAAGTCCTTTTGATGCAGGCGATGATTTGAGGACAAATCCTTTTCAAGAGGAGGGGAATGATGAGAGCCATGACGGGAGCCAAGCCAGAAGATGGAATGTGGATCCTCTTGAATTGCCACCTGGACCGATCATAAGAACTCGAGCGAAATGATTAAAGGAAGCACTTAACGAGTTGATAAAGGATGTCTATGAAGTCAGAAAGGATTTGAGCAATCATGAAGTTAGAAAAGATTGGAACAACCATGGGAATGCCCTTGCTCTTATACAAGTCATAACGGATACGGGTTTGAAGATGGCGTGTCTTTACAAGGCACGGCCGTGTAGGAGTCTGGAGGTTACACAGAATCATATACGGTCATATACACGGTTCAAAGGTACGGCCGTGTATGGTGTCAAGAATTTCCACAGACACGACTAGAAGTACACGGTCGTGTATGGTGTCAAGAATTTCCACAGAAAGATACATGACTAGAAGTACACGGTCGTGTACATCTCCAAGAATTTCCACAGAAAGATACACGACTAGAAGTACACGGTCGTGTACATCTCCAACTGCTGGCTCTAAGGTCGCCGGCCTTCATTTCCCCTGCTACCGGCCTTTAAGTCATTGTTTTGTTATTTTTACGCAACTTATTGAAGTTATGTCATTTTGGGGCATCTTTGTTACGAATTGTAAACCCTAATATAAATCTCCTAGGGTTTAGAATAGAGAGAACATAAAATATACAACATACAAGTTTGAAAAACACTTTTGAGAGAATTCCTCTCTTGGTTCTTTAAAGAACTACTCTAGAACTTATAGATTTTTCTTCCGTCGTGTTCATCCCGACTTATCAATCGGTCTTTTATCCTGATTGTGGCATCTACATAATATACCAAGGTTCTTGTCTCACTTATTAGGCAACGGGTCGCGATTTCCACTCGAATGTTTGGCATCTTGGGTAGCAATTCCGAATGTATTGGTATTGGGTTTTGTCACACGTTGGCGTAGTTCGTATCAAAGTGTGATTGGAGGTGTGCTCCTTTACTTCAAATTGTCTTTAAGGTTCAATATATCAAGTCTACCACTATGTCAAATGATAGCATGATGGGGGAATTGGCGATGAAGCCAATAGTAAAGTTGGTGGAGGTCAGGGTCATAATGTTGCAGGTAGGGGAACTTTGGAAGAACAGCTCCAGGATCTTACTACCATAGTTGCTACTTTGGCAACTAGGATTGATAGAATGACATTACCACAACCACCAGTGGTAAACCATCAGGTACCACCTTGGGTAACTCCATAAAATCCTTATCGAAACAGAGTAGTGGGAGATGGAAATCTGAATAGAAGGATGGGTGAGGAGCATCTTCCATACAGGGAAGAAAAGGATGACAATTTTGGGGCTAATCCATATCAGAATAGGGATTTCAAGCCATCTCGGGGCTTAGAGTATGTGAAACTGCAAATGCCTTCTTATGATGGCAAGGGATCAGCTGATGATTATTTAGATTAGGACGACAAGGTTGAGGGTCTCTTTGAATGTTGTGAGATCGATGATAATACCAGGGTCCGATTGGCTGCTTTTCGAGTTTATAGGGTAAGCTGCATTATGGTGGAAGAATCTGATTATTAGCAGGCGTAGGGATGGAGAGGTTGAGATTCAGACATGGAGGGATATGAAAAGGGTATTGAGAAAAGGTTCATTCCTCAGCACTACAAACAGGAAACTGTTTATGCGACTGCAGACCTTGAGGCAGGGAGGCAAAACAGTGGATGATTATGTGCAGGAAATTGAAACCCTCATGATTAGGTGTGGGTCCGTTGAACCTCCAGAACAGACCGTAGCACGCTTCGTCTAAGGCTTGAAATATGAAATAGCGTATGTTGTTGAGCTGCAATGCTATAGTACACTTGATGAGGCAAATTCAATTGGCCTTGAAAGTGGAGAGGCGAAGGAGATCTAATTTGTTTAGGGCTCTGAGAAGTAGGCCCAATGCTATTACTAGACCCATATCAGCTGACGGTCGATTAGGGGAAACAAAAGCGGTAGGTGAGGCAGTGAGAGCAGTGGACAAAACTACCCTAAATACTATTAGACAAAATTTACCTACTGGGAAGGGTAAAGAAGTAATAACACCAGATGTGAGGCAGACTATTCCCGGATCTACTAGTGCAAAGGCACGCTAGATCAAGTGCTTTAAATGCATGGGATTTGGGCATATGGTAGCACAGTGTCCAAATAAGAGGGTGATGACTGTTATGGAGGGCATTGGGAAGATGTTGAGGATAACAATGAACAAATTGAACCTATAGATTTACCAACGGCACTGCAGGAGTATTATGATGACCAGACTACAGACACACATGAGGAGCATACAGGTGAACAATATCTACCCATTAATGTGTTACGTAGGGTTCTAAACTATATCTCCTGATACTAGAGACATTCAATGGGAGAACTGATACGATTCCAAGAGCTAAGGTACGAGCATCAAAGAAAATAAAGTCAATCGAGCTCTAGGTGGCAGTACGGGGTCCAAAAAAAAGAGGACATAGGCGTTAGGAGGACCCAAGGTGATGTTCGACCAGCCTTAAGTCGGCCTTGAATAAAGGCCGATCGAGTTCACTTCAAGGCCGCCGGTCTTAAAGCCGGCCTAAATGAAGGCCACCGGCTTTGGTGCCAACCTAAATGAAGGCTGCCGGTCTTTGGAGCCGGCCTTGAATGGCCTCGCACAATTTGTTTTTAGACATGATATAAATAGTGTTCTTAGGGTTTTTCTTTTTCTCGAGACAGATGTATTTTTTGTTGTAAGAAAAACACTTTTGAGTGTGTGAATCCTCTTTGGAGATTCTTGAATATTGAGAATTGATTTCACTTTATTCTTGTTGTTCTTATCAAATTCTTGGTTCATATAGAATTTGTGGCGAGCATTGTTATTGAATTCTTGGAATTCTTTAAACGTAGTGATTGATTTATAGAACGTGGTCTCTATCGTTCTATGATTTGATTGCGAATTAGTTTAATTTTATCAATCTTGGCATCTATAGATTGGTAATTTTATCCATATCCTTGTTTTTATTCGTTAGTACCAAAATCCAGAAAACCCTAAAATTGTTATTGACGATTTGAATTTGTGTGAAAAGGAATTCGATTTCGATTCCGTGTCATTTGGTATCAAAGCATATCAAAATTTGCATCATTTGGTATCAGAGCAAAGGTTAGATTCGTAAGGATTAGAGCGAAGGATTTGATCAGAAAGTAGGTTAAATCGGTAAGGCTGTTAATCTCAATCAATTATGTTTTAATTCAATACTGCTATTGGTTGGGAAATTTGGGAATTTTTTTTGATAAGATTGCTGTGAATTAGATTGTTGGGTGTTAAATTTGGTGTTTGGGCGTTGTTGAGAATTGGGTTTTTGGTGAATTTCTATTATAAATTTTTGTTTGGTAGAGATGTTGTCGCATGGAAGTGTTCAAAAACAAAACAATGGGAATGATGCTGATAATGGGGGTGAGGTTGTGACTAGGGTTTAGTTCAATCAAACCCAAAAAAAATATTAGATTGTTATGGAGAGATTGGGGTTAGGGATAGAAGAAGCCATAGTGGTGCGGAATTAGGAGGAGACATTTAGTGGGAATCTAATGTGGTAGTAAAAGGGTAGGAAGGAAACTTTGATGACGGCATAAGGGATTGAAAACATAAAGCTAAAAATTCCCCTTTCACTAGTAGTAGAAAACCCAGAGGTTTTCCTAGATGGGTGTTTGGGGTTGAGAAGGTGTTTGCTTTTATGGTGGGTGGGCATGAAGGTGAAGATGGGTCTTTAGCATTTTTTGAATATCTGTCTGTGGTGGTATAAATTACAAACTGAGAGACGTAAGGCTGATGAGGAGAAAGTGGTTCAGGATTTGATGAAAAGGTTGATGGACAAGTTTTGTGCCAAATTATTTAAAAAAAAACTAGAGATGTGAGGGGAGTTACAATCCTTGAGGTAGGGTAAAAAAAGCATAAAAGCTTATTGAAGGAGTTTGAGACATAATGGTAAGGTGTGTATTGGGGAAACCCATCAGATGAATCCATTGCTCTTTTTTCTCAAGGGGTTTAAAAGATGGACTTGCCAATGTAGTAGAACCCCAGCATTATCAGCTCTTAAGGATTGATTAAATTGCCAGTCGGGTTGAGCGGCATCAGCGCGGTGGGATCAAAAATCTTTCGCCCCCCATAAGTCAGTGATGGTGAGAGGGAAAAAGGAAAAGGGAAAGGGAAAAAAGGAAAGGAGTCG
This sequence comes from Laguncularia racemosa, assembly GCA_037954665.1. NCBI lineage: Eukaryota > Viridiplantae > Streptophyta > Magnoliopsida > Myrtales > Combretaceae > Laguncularia > Laguncularia racemosa. The sequence goes on along the minus strand of JBBMOL010001407.1, from coordinate 872 downwards.
CTAGCGGGGCTGTTGACAAACCAACAGAAGAAGAGCAGGGATAAAAAATTTTTTTAAGTGTTTAGGACTTGGTTATTTTGTTCTAAATGCCCTAAAAAAAGGGTTTGGTCATAAAGGGGGACAAATTTGAGAGTAAAGAAAAAGAACAAAAGAGTATGAGGCGAAGAGGAGATGAAACATTATAGCGAATCTAGTACAGGGAGACTTGCTAAGGGTTTAAAGCAGGTGAAGTTTTTTCCAAATAGAGAGCCACTTTATTTCATACCCAAGCATGGTGCAGGGAAGACTTTTTTGATTTGGTTGACCCCGGCAGTTGCACTAATGTTGCTTCAGCAAGCTGGGTTACTAAGTTGGGTTTACAGGTGGAGCGCATCCAAAACCCTTTTGACTTCATTGGTTGAGTCCCAGGGAGCTGTTATGTACACAAACAGGTTTGTGTTCCATTCTTTTAGTGATTATCTGGGATTGTTTGGAGTAGTTCCCTGGAAACACATTTGTCCCTTTGGGAAAACCTTGGCATATGCCTAAAGCCCAAAGGGTCGTTCCAATGTGTTTTTATATTTTAATGCCTGTTTTAAAATTTTAATGTTGCTAGGCTGTACCCCCCGTGGAGTAATATGGTAAGTACGGGTCGTCCCCCTGGATACCCAAATACTAGTATAACCGTTCCCCATTTTAAACCCACGCTAAAATATGCTGGTGAATTAATCTTAATCTTAAAACTAATAACTAAAACAAAATGGTTCAGAAGATTTTCAATTAAAAAAAAAACCTTTTTCTACCCCCTTCCTATCATGAAAAATTATTGATTTTGAAGATTGAGTAAAATTTACTTTTTATGTCGAATTCCCTAGTAAGTTAAATTTCTCAAG
>JBBMOL010001406.1:0-40169 GCA_037954665.1 Laguncularia racemosa | reverse complement strand
TGCTTCTTTTAATTGTGGATTATCATTTTAGTTCTGCAGTCTTACGTGATTCCTTCCACAAAATGTTCCCCACAGAGTTACACTCAGTGAAATTTTTTCCCTTCTGGTTTCCAAGGATTTGCATTTGTAAATTCCTTCAACTGATGATATGTGGGAAGTTGGCCTGATTCAGGGTTCACGGTCAACTCAACATGAACTACACAATTCACATAAATATTTATCCCTTTCATAAAATTACTCCAGAATCCCAAAAGGGGGAAGAAGGGAAGAAGTTGGGGGGGGGGGGGGGGGGGGGGGGGGGGGGGGGGGAGAGAAAACAGCGCGCTAAACTTGAGACATTATGCTTGAAGAAAAGGGGTCTACTTCCCCCAGTCTAAATTCATTTGATAGGCAGGAGTGCTGGGCAGGGTATGGAAAAAAACTATAGGAATTCTAAGTTTCTTAAAAATCGTTGTATGATTCAGGTAGATCCTTCAGTTGCCTATGGAAATCAACATGCAAAAGTCAAAAGAACACATAAAGAAGTCATGAACAATATAACGAAAGGATCCGGAAAAATTCAAAACTCCATAGAAGGGGAATACCTTGATGTCATAAAATGGGGTTTGCCACAACATAATATTTGGGTTTTCATCAAGAAAGGCTTCTGCCAAAGTACCCCTGACGATATTTACAAGATTCCGCATACTGTGTTCTACCTCCTCTTCAGAAAATATACAAGGGGCTTCTACCTGTTTCAATAAACAACAAATAATATTAAGCCAAGAAGGGGAAACTAACTAGACAGATAAACTAGTGTCTGGATGTTCCTTTAAATGATGCAGATCTGAAGATCTTATACAGGATAGGTAATGCCCTCTTTGACAAGTTTTTGTAGGACTTCTCTGCCCTTCCAAACCTAATCATGAGTTTTAGAACCCTTTTCTTTTAACGAATTCCTTAAATCCTCCAAAGCTAATAGGATAAGCTCCCAGCATTTCATCTGAGAAACCTGCAAAGACAATCACCACAAGAGGATTCAGAAAGAAGAGAGGTAATATATCATTGAAAAGAATACCTCGTAATGTCACGCAATACATATCTGAGTCACGTTCTCCATCAATAGTTAAGCTACGCATTCATTACATACGAAAAGACGTCAACCAGAGAAAGCTTGTTGAGCTAAAGCATCCAAGGAATGAACTCGTGTGGCCTTTGGTGCTGACCTTAAATGCACATATAAAGCGGCCAAATTGAGGAGCATTGTTACATTGATGACAATGCTGAGCACATCATAATAAATTCATCAGTGGGCTGAAGGTCAGCTCAACTTTACGTTAAACTCTAATAATTACACGCATCACGATGCTGATATCACCAAAATTCACATACCAAGCCAATGCTATGTTCACCATGAACCAATAGATATTCCTCAACCAAAGCAAAGCATTGCAGCTGTAATCATCATATTAATATCCCCTCATAGCATATTGCGTAACAAAATCATCATTAAGAAAAATGTCACCAGTAGCAATTTCAGCTATAATACAAGCATTATTGCAAAATTTACATAAATACATTTCAATTCGCAAATTTCCCAAAAAAATAATCTCATCATTAATTAACTTAAGGCTAATTTTCGCTCGATTTTACAAATAACAGTTCAAAAGATAATTCGACTCGCATTATTACGCTGTCATACCAACAAACTATTTTGCTACTCAACACATTTCTCTCATGCGTAGTAAAACCCTAGATGATAAAACAATAGAGATAGATTTGAAAGAGAAGAATGGAATAGAACTTACGAGAAAGAATACGGGATCGAAGATTAGAGAGGAAGGAGGAATCGTGGTGGAGAGAAGCGGTGACAAGCCGAGATGGTCGTCGAGGCGGAGATCGTGCTTAAAAACCAGACGATGGCGGTGCCAAGGGGCTGAGTCGCGTTCAGGCGGAAAGAACGACATCGTGCGTGGTGACGGTGCGGAGAGAAAGCAGGTTAGATGGAATGGAAGAGAGAGAAAAGGGGAAGAGACGAGGAGAGAGAGGGGCATGGTAGAAGAAGAGGGGCGAAAGCGATTAGTGAAGTGGACTGTGAGTGAGTGAGCACAGTAGAATGTTCATATTGACTATCACAATTCACAACTTACAATATGTGCGAACTGTGGGATGTGTGATCGAGAATGAGAGAGAGGGGGGAAAATCGTAATTGTGGAGGAGAAACAGTGTTTAATTCCCCGGGCTGGGCTGGGCTGGTCTGGTCTGGTTTGTTGGCTTCGTAGCCCCGTATTGAATTATGGGTCCTTCAGTCTCCCTAATCTTTTTATGTTTATTTAAGGGACCAATGTTATATTATATAGGATATTAGACATAGAAGGAGGTGTTGGACTTCGACTGTTGGGTAGTAAAGAACTAATCTTATGTTTGGTAAAAGGTCAAGGAAAAGGGGAAACCAGGAGAATTGGAGGGACGTATGATGTAGATGCGTGTTTGGCAAGGGAAAATGGACAGGGGAAGTAGAGCGAAATTAGGAGTAAATTTTCTACTTTACACCGAGAACTCTTTCCTCCTAATTTGAATTAAAATGTGGAAACTAAAAGGATTTGTAGGGGTTATTACAGACACAAAAATTTTTTTAAAACCTTTTTTTGTTTTTTCCCTTTACTTAAAATTGTTAAAAGTAAGAAGGGGAAATATTTTCCCACTTTTTTTTCTTCTCACTTTTATTTTCTTTACTTTCCCTTGTTAGGCTTTTTTTAGATAATTAACCTAAAAATTTTAAATGTTACAAGAAAAATCTACAAATTTCCCATTGTAAGTTCCTAAATTTGTGTTTCCATTTTGATTCATTTCCTTAGGGCAATTAATTATGCTCGTAGTATCGTATTCTCAAGGAATAAAATTGTTAATTCATTTTTATTTTACTAAATGTAATAATTATTGAAGAATTTCTATTTATTAGGAATGTAATGGACAAGAAATTATATAATACTGTGTTCAATTAAACTAAAAGAATACAATATTGAATGAACTATTAATAAAATTGAAATTATAAAAATATCCATATTTTTCGAAAGCCATAACTAAAACCCCTTTAAATATCACCCCTTTACACAAACCCTATTTTACCACCCACAACCATACCACTAACCACCACCATTGACTTGCAAACTACCAAGTCCATAACCATCACCTTTGGCTTTTGTATGCAAGTCATAGAATATGTAGGAAAACTCAACAATCAAGCAAATTGACCCCATAACCACCAAGATCTAATAATTAAGGATCCTAAGCCATTTACCTCTAAATCAATGAATACTAGCCACTATAAGCGAATCCAATGAGCCATAGAGTCAAGCTTGTCAAATGCAACTCAAATTATGGTGCAAATGCTAAACTAATGGTACAAATGTTAATCAATGTGTTGGTACAATGTGACTTATATGACTCGAACCACATGACATTATGCAACCAGTGGTTCATATTTCTCAAGTCTAAGGGTTCATGGTCTACTCATAGGCCTTAGAATTTGCAGAAGAGTTAAATTTTGGGGTGATGTTCATCCAAGCCCAACTTAAGACATGGTGGGAGGGATTAGGGGCATGTAATGAGTCCAACCATGCGTGAGATTAGGGTTGTGGTGGGTAAGGGTTACCAAGCCCAAAGATAGATGGGGAATATGAGAATGTAAAGAGAAAGCACAACAACTCATAGAGGTTTTGATAATAAGTTGTTGTTCATTAATTAGGGTGATTTTTCCATCATGCATGATAATAAATTTTACCCTAACACATTCATAAGCATGTTTAAAGAAGTGAAAAAATAAATTACTTTCGATTTATCCCCACATTATTTAATGAAATAAAAAAGGTTGGAAGTTTTTACAATAGGATTTTTTTTTTAATTTAACACTAACAATTTTCCAATTTAAATCCCAAAAAGAAATGTATTGCATTATAAGTAACTTCATATGGATTGATTCTTTTATAAAGTATATAATCAATTTTAAAAATTTTTAAAAGGGGGCCTAATAGCTAACCAGAATCTCTATAGGGATTTGTGATTAATAAAGAGAATACCTCGCCCCCGACAAAATCGTAAGAACTTTCCCAATCTTCAAAATTCAAATCCATCTTCCATCTCCAAGCTCTCCACCCTCCTTTTGACCCAAAATGCATGAAGAATATCTATGTTTAGGCACTTTCGTTTGTCACAAAATCAAACCCACTTGCTAGTTTACAACTCAAATGCACACAATTATTCATCGTCAAACATTTGAATGATATTTTGGAGATAGAAAGAGCAACATGGGCACAATCCTCATGTGTTGCCTCTTAGCTCGAAAGCCTATCGAAACGCGAAGTTTCCAAATTTTCCCTCTTAGGAGGAATATTTACGGACAAGCTCTATTTCCCTTTAAAACTTTCAGTTTTACAGAATCCCAATGCCCGAATTCTTCAAGCAATAAAGACAAAAACGGGAGTTTGTTACTTTTGAGAACGAATGGAAATGTGCATAGGCATCAATAACTAGATAGAACTAGAAAAAAGATTTGAGAATCCTGGCAATAAGCTCCTGCCTGAAGTATTTTCCAACCGAGACAAGAAGAAAATGTATACAATTTTATAAAATTTTATAAGTCTAAACAGGTTAAATGGGCAAGTTGTTATATTTTTTATGACATCCATAAAATTTGGGTAACATTCAGCTGGTTTCTCTTGTTTTTCTTACAATACGACCAAAGTAACAGAAGCAATATTAAGTTTGCTAGAAATTACATCAGTTTGAACATGACAAAAGACACTATTTCGCCCAAGACTTTAGACTAATGGAATGTGTGGTTTGTAGAACAAAATAAAGTGAGAATACAATTGTATTTTTTAAGGAATAAAATAGAGAAATAATAGCTATATTTTGTTTGCTTACATTTAAAAATGACTTGACAATATATTAGAAATATATCCAAAAAAAAGGGAATATAACCCTTTATCCTAACCCTTTATCCTAATTATTAGGTTGAATATCTCTAATGAGTAGATATAGAAATATGCAGTAAAAAACCAAGAAAAATAGACATTCTTTTGGTATTGTAAAGAATTAAAATTCCTTATTGAAACGATAGGATTGCATCGTGAAAAGTTTATCCAACATATCAAAAGTAGTTTTGCATGAGAAAAATAGATATTCCATTTTTCCTTTATAAAATCAACAAAAATTTTGTAGAATTCATGGACTCAATTGCCCCAAGTACAAGCACCAATATGATACATCGACATTTACTTTTAAAATTAAATTTCCATGTGTAATACCGATATTTATATATATAATATACACACACAAATAAATAAAAAAATATAAGAACAAGCGTAATCGCGCAAAATTTCAAATAAAAGACCAGAGCAGTTTTATCTTTTCCCAAAGAGACTATATATAATGCTAAACTGCCTAGGGTTCTCCTCTTTCGCAAATCCGACAATCCCAGCCACTTAGAGAGATCAAGTGACATAAAAAGAAAAATTTTATCCAGGAAGACCTAACGAAATTCATGAGGATAGTGCGACGAAGTAAACAGGAAGTAAAGAAAAGGGAATTCCAAAGGGTCAAGTAGTTGATACGCGAGAAATTTGATGTAACATTCTAACTTACGTTAATTGAGGATATTTATATATATTTAAGATTTAATAAGTTTTAGGGACAAAAGGGAATGAACTTGGGGGAAGTTGGAGTTAAATATTAGGGTTCGTAGATTGGCCGAGATATAAACGGCCTCCCAACATGGTCATGTTATGAACTGTGTTGAATATAATAGTATACTGAGAGATACACGGTCCCCAAAACGGTCGTGTTATGACAGTTGTGGGAAATTTTAAAAATATACCGAGAGATACACGTCCCCAACATGATCATGTTTCGATTGTGTTTAAGTCTAAAAATCATGCCGAGAGATATACAACTTTCTAACACGATCATGTTTCGACCGTGTTGAATTTAAAAGAAACACAAAACCTCCTAACATGGCCGTGTTCCAACCGTGTTTAAAGCCAAAATCTCATTTAAAAGATACACGATCCCTAACATAGTCGTATACTAGCCCATGTTGAGCAACACACCTCCAACATAGCCGATTAAGTGAAAATTATTATTATATTTTAAAATTTATCTTTTTAATTAACCAAGTTTCACATAACCAAAAAAAATTTAGTGAACCCTTAGATGACTTAATAGAATAAGAGGAATTAGGAGAGAAAATTTATGTTGGATTAGTACAAAAGATTAAGTTTGATTAAAATACGATTTAGCTAATTTTGGGGGAAAAAAGGCATAAATTGGGATTCAAAGTACTGTTTTCTTTGTTTGTTTTTGGACTGTTAGGAAGACTGAAAGAGTTGTATGCGAAATAAAAAATTTGAGACATAATGGAATTAAGTGTATCATGAATAATACCGTGTTTTTGGTTGAATGAGATATGTTGCTTGTACTTGGGTCGGCCAGGGGGCCTTTTGTAGAAAACCCTAGGGGGGGACCTCGATGATTTTTATCCCCGTTGTCCTAGTGGCCATTTTCAAAAGATCAGGGAGATAGGGGTTGACGGGGCCTTAGTGGCAGTTTTCCCCAGGACAAATGTTGTATATACCGGGGTCAGAGTACCCCCCCTGTGTTAAATTCATTTTGGGGTTGATGTGTGAACTGAATGAAATGTTTTATGAAAATTTGCATAATGCATGTGCATTATTTTGGGACTTCGTATGAGGGATATACTCACGTATTAGCTTAGGGTCACCCCCTTTCCCACATTTTTTTTTAGATCAGGTAAAAAAGACAACAAGTAGAGTATGATGAAACAAAAACTTGGTAGGGACATTACATGATGAGAGGGGGGAAAAACCATTACTATGTGAAGAAAAGTGACAAAAATTTTGAATTTTTGTAAATTGATGTTTTTTTGTTCAAAAAGAAATTAGGAGATGGATTTAGTTCGAGACTTTTGGTTTTAAAAATGAATATTGAATTTACTCATCGTAGTCATTCATTTGATTATTGTTAAATAGTATGATGGATAATGTATTTGAGCAAGTTTTTAATATTTGAAGTTTAAAGCCCTTTTTTGCGCTCGTATTTGTGACACATGGGGGTTGTGATGCCCAGGGTTTTGAGCTTTCGGGGTTAATGGCATCCGAGCTTTAGGTTTATAACTATAGGAGAAAGGTTGATGATCCCAAAAGCTTAGGGTTTTGACAAAAAAAAAGAAATCGTATTTTTAGAACACAAGTTTTTTATGCCTTTAAATTTTAAAGGGGTGATTTTTAAATACAGATTTAGTTGATAACTTCTAGAATTAACAATATTTAAGAGTGAGAAATTTATCAATAGAAGTTAAGTTTAAATCTTTAGAAGATCAAATAAATACCTAAAAATCCCTTAAAAAGAAAAATTAGTAAATTTAGGGGATAAATATATGTTGTGTTTAACCTAATATTCTATTTAATAATTTTATTAATTTTCCAAATTTAAATACACCCATTTTGGGGATGTAATGTTTTAGCTTTTAAATTACAAATTATACACCACTAACTTCCTAAAATTCTACTCGGGAAACATTTGCTGTCTTTAAATTTTCAAGAATGGGGCCCCCAAAAAAATATCAAGCAAAGGTTTATCTATGCTAACAGGGTTGGGGATGCCCCAAATATAGGGCCCTCAAAGACCCCCTCAATAGAAAACCCCCCGGAGCAGTCTAATTCACTACTACCCGCTGCTAAGACTGTAAATGCTTTAGTAAGAAAGTTGGGACAATAACAATAGCAGGCTGTGAGACCTTCAGGCATGAAGGGGAAACCTTTTAAGCTAAACAAATTTGAAACTACAAGGAATTTTACCCAAAAAGGTTTATGATCCAATAGAGGTTGAATATTGGGCCACCCATACTGAGAGGATCTTTGAAGCCTTCTGGTCCTAAAAAATAGAAAATGAGATATCTCTTAAGCTTAAGGGAGTTTTGTAGATGGTGGACTAGCATGCTAGATTTAAAAAGACTCCGACCAATGGAAAAGGTTTTAAAAACTCTTTTAGAGAAGTACCCCCAGCAGCACTAAGGGGCAAAAAGGAGGCGAAAAATTATAACGCAACAAGGCGTAAATCTGTTGAGCAATGAAACAGGGGTAATCGCTTGAGCAAATTCTTTCCAGGTATATGCCCCCCAAGCTAAAAGATTTTTAAGGAGACAAAGCTACTCTAAAACATGAAGTGGGGCCTTTAAATTGACTACTTAGTAGGAGATTGAAAAAGTCAAATACTTGGGCAAAGCAAAAAGAGAACAAAGGAAAAATTTACCACAAACAGATTATTCGGGAAAAACATGTTTCCAAACATCCCTTATCAGAAAAAGGGGAAGGGGCTAGCGTAACCACCAAACTTAGGTTTTTATGCCCCTAGACCCTTTAAACGGGGCCCACACCTCTAACATTGCCTCCCTCACCACAACCCGGTCAAGTGTGAATGTCCAGATGTTTAGGACTGCATGATCGAACAAGAAATTTGGTAGAAAGGGCATGCTTCTCCGGGGCAAAAGGGGACATACTAGCAAGAATTATACTAAAAGGCCCTCCCTCAACTTTCCAACATTTAAGTAAAAAGAGAGGACACAAATCATTCAATGTGGTACTCAGCACACTGGGCCCAAACACCCCCCCACAAGCCCCACAGACTAAAAGGGATTGTGCCTAGAGAGCACTGGGCAAAGTTGAATGTGGGACCAGAGAAAGGGCACATGGTAGGGTGTTCACATTACAAGGGCAACAGCAACGACAGAGCTAGTGATCTAGATACCATAGCAGGTACACGTTCATAAACTCAAACACTACCATATACTATTTCACAGGGGTGCAACGCATTCTTGTATATCACCTATATTTAGAATGTATGAGGTTTAAAACCTTTTGTATTGGAGAATGCATGATTGTAAAACTCCTTTTTGGAAAAAGGGGGGAAATTAATCAAATTTGTAAAATGTAAGTTTTTAATCATGGCAAGAAAATTTAGCTGAATTGTTTGTATATGATGAAGAGTTTGATCTAATTTTAAGGGTGATTGGTTTATAAGTATCACCACTATAAGTCAAAATTTTAGTATTTAAATTTTGTTTTTCCCCCTGATGAGGACAAAATTGATCAATTTAGATCCACAGGGGATAGCAACTCTTTCAACATACAGTTATGGAATAAAGGAAGATTATCAACCTTATAAAGGAGACGGGCAGGTTAAGCAGTGAATGAGTATATAGATGTTTTTCCCAAGAATTTGCGATTTACCACCATCCGGGAATAGATTTTTTGTATTTATCTTTTACCAGGGAAAAAAACCCATATCTAAACCCTACAAAAATGGCACCTATTTAACTATCCGAACTGAAGACTCAACTTCAAGAGCTCAAGATGTGGGTTTATTAGACCAGTGCTCCTATGGGGTGCTCTAGTGCATTTGCAAGAAAAAAGGGGTGGGAGTATGAGGGGTGTAAATTACAGGGGGCTAAACCAAGTCACAATAAAAACAAATACCTTCTCCCTAAGATTGATGATCATTGATCAAATTTCAAGGGGCTCAACTTCTCCAAAAATTACTTGAGATCGGGTACCATCAGTTAAGAATTAAGGGGAAAGACATCAGAAAACCGCTTTCAGACTCGATAGGGGATTAGAGTTTCAGGGGATGCCTTTTGGGTTTTACAAATGCTCCAACACCTTCAGGACCTCATAATAAGTCTCAAAGACTCTAGTAATTTGTAGTAGTTTTTCATAGTGTTCCCACATTCCAAAAGCAAAGAAAACATGAAGCACACCTCAAACTTACGGAAAACTCAAGAAGAAAAAATTTATGCAAAATTCATAAGTTAATTTTGGTTGGGAAAAAGTATCCTTTTTGGACATGTGGGGAATAAGAATGGAAAACAAAGACCCCGAGAAGGTGAAGGGAGTAAATGATTTGGGCCCAAAAACCCAAAAACTGTAAAAATAAAGAGTTTTTTTTTGGGTTAGCTGGGTACTAAAACGCTTCTAAAGAATTTTCCTAGTTAGCAACTCTATTGACTCAAATAAAAAAGAAAAAGGCCAAAATTTTTTGGAGTAGGAATGGAGATAGCTTCATAGCAGAAAAATAATTTAAAGACAGCACAGTGTTTGGGTCTATCAAAACGGGGTAAGAATTTTAAAATATTCGGGATGCATCAAATCAAGGTTTGGAGTGTGGCTTTTGCAAAATGGAAAGTCATTTCAAAATGCTTCCCGCCATTTAAACAAAGAAAAAAATTACCCTCTCAGACTTGGAAAAAGTTGTTGTCATTCTAGCATTAAAATTTTGGGGACACAATTTATGGGAGAAGTTAAAACTTTACAAACCAAAAAATTTGAAGTATTTTTTTTACTCAAAAGAATTGAATATGAGGCAAAGAAGGGGGCTAGAACTAAAAAAATGATTATAAGTGGGGAAAATTTATTCGCCTTGAAAATTTCTTACCAATTGGGGTGGACTACAGACTAGAAAAGCTTGCTCAAAATATATTAAAGAGATTGTCAAATTACGGGGGATACCAACTATGATTACATCTGACAGGGATATTCGTTTTGTGAGCAAATTCTGGAAAAGTCAACATCATGCTCTGGGAACTAAACTCCAGTTTAGCACAGCATTTCATCCTCAGACTGATGGGTAATCTGAAAGAACTATTCAAATTCTAGAAGATTTACTACGTCTTATACATTGGATCAAGGGGTAACTAGAGTGATCATTTGGGCTTTAGTTTGAATTTGCTTATAACAACAGTTACCAAGCTACTATACATATGGCTTTTCTATGAAGCATTATATGGCAAGAAATGTAAACTCCCCTACACTGAGATGAAGTGGGAAAGACGGGTATTGGGATCTGAAATAGTACAAGAAACAATAAACAAAGTTAAAGTTATAAGGCAACGAATCCTATTAGCCCAAAGTCGCCAGAAAAGTCATGTAGACAAATGGTGATGCCCTTTAGAATTTTAAGTGGGGGATAAAGTCTTACTAAAGATATCTCTAACTAAAGGGGTAATCAAGTTTGGACTGGGGGTAAGTTGAATCCAAGATATATGGGTCCATTTGAAATTCTAGAAAGAATCGGAACAGTCACGTTCAGGTTGACTCACCGCTAAGTTTACTGGAGTACATGATGTGTTTCTTGTATCGATGCTAAGAAAGTTTGTACCAAACCCAGATCAAGTATGGCCTTAGAACATTTGAAGGTACAACCAGATTTGTCCTCTATAGAGAAACCTGTGAGAATAGTGGATACCAGGGAACAAGTGCTAAGAAAAATAAGAATTCCTTATGTCAAAGTACAGTGGAAAATCAAATCGAGCGAGAAGCGACATGGAAATTAGAAGAAGAAATGAAGAAAAAGCATCCCGAACTTTTCCCAATTCTAGGTAACTTTTGAGGGCAAAAGTTTTTAAAAAAGGGGGGAGAATGTAATACACAATATTATATATATATAAGAGCTAGGGCAATCGTGCAATTACAAATAAAAAACAGGGATAGTTTTGTCTTTTCCAACGAGACTATATATATATGCTAAACTAAAACCCAGGGTTCTCCTCTTTCGCAAATCCGACAATCCAAGCCACCTAGAGAGATCAAGTGACATAAAGAGAGAGATAGAAAGAAAAAAAACTTGTCCAGAAAGACCTAACAAAATTCATGGGGGTAGCACGGTGAAGCAAATGAGAACATAAAGAAAAAGGGAATTCTAGGATCAAGTAGTCAATACATGGGAAATTTAATGTAAGTATTCTAACTTACGTTAATTAAGGAGTATTTACATTTTTAAAGTTTTTAAAAGAGTTTAGGGATAAAAAAAGGAATGAATCGAGGGGAAATTTAGAGTTAAAAATTAGGGTTCATAGGATTGGTGAGATATACACAGCCTCCCAACATGGTTGTGTTAAAACCGTGTTTAGTGTAATAGTATACTGAGAGATACACGGTCCCAACATGGTTGTATTATGACCATGTTGAATTTAAAAGTATACCGAAAGATACACGGTCCCAACACAGTCGAGTTTCGACCATGTTAAGTCCCAAAAATCATGTTGAGAGATACACGACCTTCTAACAAGGTCATATTTCGACCGTATTGAATTAAGAGAAACACGGCTTCCCAAAAATAGCCGTGTTCTAACCGTGTTGAAGCCAAAATCTCACCGAGAGATACACGAACCCTAACCACGGTCATGTACTAGCCTATATTGAACAACACAACCTTTAACATGGTCGTGTTAAGTGATAAACATTATTATTATAAATCAAATTATCTTCTTAATTAGCTAAGTTCCACATAACCAAAACAATTAGTGAAACCTTAGTGACTTAATAGAATAAGAGGAATTAGAAGAGTTATATTATGTTGCATTAGTACTAAGATTAATGTGTTGATTATACAGATATCGACTTAGTTTGAGTTTGGGACAAGAAGTGCATAAGGCTAGGATTCTAGGTACGTGTTTACTTTGTTTGTTGTATATGATTGTTAGGATGACTGTATAATGAGTTGTATGTGAAATAATGAAATGCTAAGACATAATGTGAATTAAGTGGTATTATGAAGTAATATTGTATTATTGGTTGAATAAGATATGTTGCTTGTGCTTGGTTCGGCCTAAGGGCCACAATTGCAGATCCCTAAGGGTTACCTCGATGATCAATATGCCACGTTGTTCCTAGTGGAGCCGTGTATCGAAATGATCTAAGGTAGATTAGGGTTAGTGATAGAGCCATTTTATACTCAATCTTTATAGTATGAATTGTGTTAATTTATTGTTGATTTTATAGAAATCATAAGGAAACGGTACTTAATTTTATTATGGTGATAAATCAGGTTAAATGGAGTCAAGAGTGTTAATTCAAGTAAATTAGAGAAGTCATCTACAATTTGGATCATTGACAAGAAGGAGGAAATGTGGACTATCAATAGAGAGAGGCACGGCTTGTGATCTAGCCGTGGTGGAAGCCGTGCCATACACTAAACAAGAATGAGAAATTGCGGAACATCGACCAGAGGAAGGCACATTTTGTGATCTGGTCGTGGTGGAAGTCGTGGCACACACTGAACACGGATGATAATATGTGAATTATCAACAGAGGAAGGCACGGTTCTAAATCTGGCCGTGTTGTTGAGCGTACCAGGCGGACAATTATTCACTTCTCGAGATTTATTTGAAAAAGGAAAGATATTTTCGTATCTTGCTAGCTAAAGATCCTTTGCCATTCCCTTAACAATATAAATAGAACCAACCCTAGAGGAAAAAGATCGGATTCTTTTGGGGGACAAGAAGGAAGAAGGGAGGCAGAGCAAGGGAAACCGGCAAAAAAGACTTTTTCATGTTTTCATTTTTATTTTTCGTTTTAAGGATGAACATGTGTAGCTAAGCAAATTTTCTAGCCAAAGGATCATTGAAGTTTAGTTCTTCACGGATTGTGAGATCTAATTGAGTTACTTTTATTCTACTCTTTGTTTTCGGATATTTATATATCTTCTGGAAGTTTTGTCAATATTATCTTTGTTGATTGGTATGGATTAGAGCTCTTCTACTCAAATAGCAATTTAATATATTGTCAACTAGTACGTCAAATCCGTAATTGTTTGATAGTTCTAGTTTCGGTGACACAATAACATGTTTGATTATAAAATAGATAGTCGAATTCATGTTATGGAGATATATGATCTTGTTTAAATAGTTTATCTTATAATCTATTGGCATGAATTGGTAGTCTCTCTTGTTTTTAATGCTATTGATAGATTAAATCCTAAGAGCTTGTTTAGGGTTGTCTAATCGATAAGAGAAATAATCAAAGAGCTTGTTTTGATTATCAAGAAAGTAAGGGGGGATAGGTTATTAGAGCTTGTTAATAACCATAACCAGTTTATCTTGGATAAAGGATAGAAAATATTTGCATCGATGATTAATTCCTAGAATTAAACTATCTTGATTCCTTTGGCTAGGCTCTTATCAATATTCGATTTTATTATTTGATTTCAATATTATTTTGATTCACAAACAAAACCTCCCATTCTTCTTTTCCTTTCTAATCTCTTTTAATAGAAATATATTTAACCAATCCCTGTGGATACGACCCTACTCACTACTAGACACAAATCATATAATCGTCTAGGAGTAGGTTTTATTTTGTTGGATTCGACAACCATCAAATTTTGGCACCGTTGCCGGGGATTGGTGTCAAATTTATTTCTATTCTTGTATGACTCGTTCTTCTCATACGGGTGAACTCACTTATAATCCAGAGATTGAGAAGACTTTTAAGAGACAGCGAAGAGACGCTAGGCTACGTCAAAAAGAAACCATATCATCTTCATCCCCTGGACTGAACTTGGCATCGGATTTGTCTGATTCATCCATTGATTCTGAAAAGGAAGACGATATGGCAAATCCTGAAAGAACACTAAGAGAATTGGCTGCACCGGATGTGAATCAACAACCACTTTGTATTCACTATCCTGAATTGGCTGTTGAATTTGAGTTGAAATATGGTTTGATACATCTGCTACCCACCTTTCATGGTCTTGAGAATGAAGATCCTCACAAACATTTGAAAGAGTTTCATATAGTGTGTTCTAGTATGAGGCCGCAAGGAATAACCGACGAACAAATCAAGTTACGTGCTTTTCCATTTTCTTTAAGTACTAGACCTAAAGATTGGTTGTTTTATTTGCCTCCAGGTTCTATAACCACTTGGACAGATATGGTGAGGCTCTTCTTGGACAAATTTTTCCCTGAGTCTAGAGCCGCTGGTATAAGAAGAGAGATTTGTGGCATCAAACAAAGGGATACCGAGACTCTTCATGAGTATTGGGAGAGGTTTAAGCAACTTTGTGCAAGTTGTCCACAACATGGGATATCTGAACAACTTCTCATTCAATACTTCTATGAAGGCCTGCTTCCGATGGAGAGGAAGATGATGGATGCTGCTAGTGGAGGCGCCATAGTGAATAAAACCCCTGGTCAAGCTAGGGAATTGATCTCCATTATGGCTGCTAATTCGCAACAATTTGGGTATAGGCATGATACATCTTCAAGGAAGGTAAATGAGGTAAGTGTTTCTAACCTTGAACATCAAATTTCTAACCTAACCTCCCTTGTACAGCAGATAGCTCTTGGAAATACACAGCAGGTGAAGACTTGTGGAATTTGTGCTGCTCCTAATCATCCTACTGACATGTGTCCCACATTGCAAGATGACAATCATGAGCATGCCAATGCTGTAGGAGGATTCCCAGGACAGCCGCAGAGGAAATATGATCCCTACTCGAATACTTATAATCCTGGATGGAGGGATCATCCTAACTTCAGATATGGAAATAAACCACAAAATTTCCAACAATTCCAACCTAAGCCATCAAACCAAGCCCCACAAGCTCCTTCCACTTCAGGTATGTCTCTTGAGGAAATTGTTAAATCACTTGCTGTTAATACAAAACAATTTCAGGATAAGACAAAGCAGAGCATTCACAACTTGGAAAATCAGGTAAGCCAACTTGCTTCGTCTATAAACAGGTTAGAAACTCAAGGTAAGTTACCTTATTAGACTATCACAAATCCAAAGCAAAGCGCTAATGCAATTACCTTGAAAAGTGGAACGAAATTGCAGGGATCAAATGAGAAAGGACACCGATCTAATCTTGAGGAAGAGACGGAGAAAGAGGCTGCAACTCCGAGCCAGCAGAACAACCAGACCAGAGGATCCCTCGTTGAATCACCAAAGGTCATGATAACAACACCTCCTTTCCCTTCTAGATTAGCGAAAACTAAGAATGAAGCTAAAGAAAAAGAGATTCTTGAAACTTTTCGTAAAGTTGAGGTAAATATTCCTTTGATGGATGCAATTAAGCAAATACCTTGTTATGCTAAATTTCTCAAAGAATTGTGCACTAACAAAAGAAAGCTGAAAGGTAATGAAAAGATTAGTGTGGATGAGAATGTTTCAGCTATTCTTCAAAAGAAGCTTCCTCCTAAATGTAAGGATCTAGGTATGTTTACTATTCCTTGCAAAATAGGTAATCTTGGAATCGCTAAATTTATGTGTGATTTAGGAGCTTCAATCAATGTTATGCCTTTGTATGTTTATCAATGTTTGAATGTTGGTCCCTTGAAGGAAACAGGTGTTATTGTTCAACTTACTGATAGGTCCAATGTTTATCCTGAGGGAGTCCTAGAAGATGTTTTAGTATAAGTTAATAGGTTGGTTTTCCCTACAGATTTTTATGTGCTTGACATGGAGAATGATGATTCTCGTAATTCATCAATGATATTATTAGGGAGACCATTTCTTAAGACATCTAGAACGAAAATTGATGTACATGACGGTAACCTCACTATAGAATTTGATGATGAAGTGATTAAATTTAACATTTATGATGCCATGAAATATCCTAGTGATATCTCCCCTGCTTTTGTTGTGGATGTTATTGACCTATTAACACAGGCTACATTTGACTTGATAGACGATGATGAGTTGAAAATTGTACTTAATAGGAGTCTTACTATTAATGCATTGAAAACTCTTAAGGAGAAGCTTGTAATATCCTCTGATTTGCAAGACATGATTTGGGAGTTGGAATCGTTAAAACCTATCAGGTATGATGTGTCCTACATTAATTTACCCCATTCTAACACAAGACTTCTTCCCTCCATTGTGTAGGCACCAAAGTTGGAATTAAAACCCTTACCCGAACATCTAAAGTACATTTTCTTAGGAGAAAATGAGACTCTTGCTGTGATAGTCTCTAACAAACTAAGTACTTTAGAAGAAGAAAAGTTGATTCAGGTGTTGAGAGAGTATAAAGAAGCCATTGGATGGTCCATAGCTGATATCAAAGGACTAAGCCCATCCACATGCATGCACAAGATATTAATGGAAGATAATTGCAAACCTTCAAGAGAAGTTCAGCGTCGTTTAAACCCACCTATGATGGATGTAGTTAAGAAAGAAATCTTGAAACTGCTTGATGCAGGTATGATCTATCCAATTTCCGATAGCAAATGGGTAAGTCCAATTCAAGTTGTTCCAAAGAAAACAGGCTTAACTGTGATTGAAAAATCTGATGGTGAGTTAATTCTTATTCGGGTTCAGAATGGATGGAGGGTTTGTGTTGATTATAGGAAGTTAAATGCGTCAACTAGAAAAGATCACTTCCCTCTTCCTTTTCTTGATCAGATACTTGAACGTTTGGCTGGCCATTCTCACTATTGTTGTTTTGATGGTTATTCGGGTTTTCATCAAATTCCAGTGGCACCAGAAGATCAAGAGAAGACTACTTTTACATGTCCATTCGGTACTTTTGCGTATCAAAGGATGCCTTTTGGGCTTTGCAATGCCTCAACCACATTCCAAATGTGTATGGTTAGTATATTTTCAGATTATGTGGAGAATATCATAGAGGTTTTCATGGATGACTTCACTGTCTATGGTAACTCTTTTGATTCATGTTTGACTAACCTTACAAAAGTGCTTCAAAGATGTATAGATAAGAGTCTTGTGTTGAACTATGAAAAATGTCACTTTATGGTTAAACAGAGTCTAATTCTAGGTCATATTGTATCTTCTAAGGGGCTTACAGTCGATAAAGCTAAAGTAGAATTGATTAAATCTCTACCTTACCCTGTAAGTGTACGGGAAATTCGCTCTTTTCTTGGGAGTGCAGGATTCTATCGACGCTTCATCAAGAATTTTTCCAAGATTACACAACCCTTATGCAGATTGCTGCAAAAAGAAGTGACATTTGAGTTCGATGAAGCCTACAAGCACGCTTTTGACACATTAAGGGATAAGTTAACTTTTGCTCCAATCATCCAACCAGCTGACTGGAACCTTCCCTTTGAAATTATGTGTGATGCGAGCAATTATGCAGTTAGAGTCGTTTTTGGCCAAAGAGTTGGAAGAGCTTCCCATGTCATTTATTACGCTTCCAGAACATTGGATAGTGCTCAATGCAACTATTCCACAACGGAAAAAGAACTCTTAGCTGTTTTTTTTGCATTAGAAAAATTCAGATCATATTTACTTGGTACTAAGGTAATTGTTTACTCTGATCATGCAGCTCTCAAATACCTGCTCGCGAAGAAGGAGGCGAAACCAAGACTTATTCGATGGATACTCTTATTACAAGAGTTTGATCTGGAAATACGTGATAGGAAAGGCTCTGAAAATTTAGTTACCGACCACCTCAGTAGAATACTTATCAGTGAAGGGTCAATACCAATACAAGATGATTTTCTAGATGAGCATCTCTTTTCTATTCAAAAGACAATTCCGTGGTATGTTGATATTGTCAACTATTTGGTTACTAAGACACTACCAAGTGATTTGTCTAGGGCTCAAAAAGATAAAATTAAAAGTGATGCTAAGTACTATGTATGGGATGATCCGTATTTGTGAAAACATTGTGCTGATCAAATCATTAGAAGGTGTATTTCTCAAGACGATATTCCTTCTGTCTTGCAATTTTGTCACTCATATGCATGCGGTGGACATTTTGGCCCTAAGAGGACAGCTCAAAAGGTATTAGGGTGTGGTTTGTTTTGGCCTACATTGTTTCATGATTCTTTTATGTTTTGCAAGTCTTGTGAACGATGTCAAAAAAATTAGCAACTTAGGACGTAGAGACCAAATGACACTTACCTCTATTCTTGCTTGTGAAATATTTGATATATGGGGTATTGACTTTATGGGTCCTTTTCCTCCTTCTTTCGGTAATGTTTACATCCTTCTTGCTGTGGATTATGTTTCAAAATGGGTGGAAGCCAAAGCGACCCGAACTAATGATGCCAAAGTTGTTGTGGATTTTGTTAAATCTCATATTTTTGCTAGGTTCGGGACACCAAAGGCTCTTATTAGTGATCGTGGCACACACTTTATAATAGAGTAGTGGAAACTCTACTTAAAAAGTACAAGGTCACTCATCGCACTTCCACCGCATACCACCCTCAAACCAATGGATTGGCAGAAGTTTCAAATCGAGAAATCAAGTCTATTCTGGAAAAACCGTCAATCCAAGCAGGAAGGATTGGAGCACAAGACTTAAAGATGCATTATGGGCCTACCGGACAGCTTACAAGACCCCTATAGGTATGTCTCCTTACCGTTTGATATTTGGCAAACCGTGTCATCTCCTTGTGGAGTTGGAACATAGGGCGTACTGGGCTGTAAAACAATGTAACATGCAAATGGATGAAGTTGGTGAGCACAGAAAACTTTAATTACAAGAACTTGAGGAAATTCGAAGAGAAGCTTATGAGAGTACTAAAATCTACAAGGAAAAAAACAAAGGATTTTCATGATCAAATGATTTCCCGAAAGAATTTTTCTGTAAGTCAAAAAGTATTACTTTATCATTCTCGATTGAAGTTGTTTTCTGGAAAACTACGATCATGGTGGATTGGTCCCTTTGTTATCACTAACATATTTTCACATGGTGCAATTGAGATCGCAAGTCTTGAAACTGGTAAGAACTTCAAAGTCAATGGTCATCGCTTGAAACCTTTTTATGAAGGATTTCAAGTATGTAATATTGAAGAAACCAATTTAACTTACCCCGAGTATTGTGATTAATTACAGGAACGTCTAGCCAAAGACGTTAAAGAAAGGCGCTTCATGGGAGGCAACCCATGTAAAAAAAAAAAATCAATTTATTTTATCATAGTTTTATTTTGATTTTTCTTTTGATTAGCTACAGCAAGGGTATATATCATCAGATGACACTCTCTAGTGCTTAAGGGGAGAACTCCAATCACTTTACACTTTCTACTAGGGAAGTACCAGTATTCCTTTTCTCTTATTCTCTAAATGTTCCTTATGCTGTTAATTCCTCTTTAATTGTGCTGAATTAGGAACAGTGTGGACACTGTTCAAACTAAGTGTAGGGGAGAGGATAATAAATATAGATGATAGAGAATTGACTCACACTTTGAATGTTTGTCCTTAAGCAATTTCAAGCCAAATTTTTCAAAATTATCATGAAATCTAGAGATTGTACTAAATGTTGTAATAAGCATCTACAAAATGTGAAATTGACTTGTTCAAGTGTTTTACTCACCTACTGCTGTGATTAGAATACTTAGTTAAAATTAAGTAGCGAAATCTTTAAGAAACAAATTTACCTTGTATTTAGCTTTGGAATTGGAAGTTTAAGAGTAAGTCTAGTTTTTAAGTGAAAAATAAACAAGTCTACTTCTAGGTTATATTAGTTACTGTATACTCTTTGAAGTTGTTTTTGAAACAATGATAACACTTAGTGAAAGATGTTGAAGAAACTTTTTCCTTAGTAACCCTTTAAACCGGATAACTATTATTACTTTAGCAATAATGGATAAAAAAAAAAAAGAATCAAGCATAGCCATTACTCCAATGATTTAAATAATTGAGTTAAGAGTATTCGAACTTGAATGTTAGAGTGAGGAAGAATCCGTAGGGGTATCTTAAAACCCGGTCACTTGAGTGACGAGCTCGGGATGTTGCCAACTCAATGAACTCACTATAACGATAAGGGCAAAAAAGGCGAAAGTTCATGAAAAGAAGCGGGCAAAAACCCGTCAAAATAGATGCTTGATTAAATCAAAAGAACATGAATGTAAAAATTCATTGAATGAAATAAGACTTATAATAAAAAGGGAGAAAATCTAGGGAAAAAGTAGATACCATATGCTTTTACTTTGTGTTGCAAAGATTATATACTTGCTAATATTCAATGAAGTTTAATTGGGTGTTTTTCCTTATTGAATTAAGTATTTACTTTTGGAATAAAAGTTCTTTTGCTAAACATGAGGATTAAAGTTGTTTTGTTTAGATTAGCTGTTAAATTTTGTCTATGGTAATTTAATCACAGGAAACCAGTTTGGTTGGAGCAGTAGACATTAAAATTACAAGTCATGAATTATAAATGAATAGATGCTTGAAATGATGAAAAGAAATTTCGTATAATCTATGACGGATTTCTCAATTGATTTGATTCAATTGCTTGAGGACAAGCAAGGGTTTAAGTGTGGGGGAATTTGATAGAGCCATTTTATACTCAATCTTTATAGTATGAATTGTGTTAATTTATTATTGATTTTATAGAAATCATAAGGAAACGGTACTTAATTTTATTATGGTGATAAATCAGGTTAAATGGAGTCAAGAGTGTTAATTCAAGTAAATTAGAGAAGTCATCTACAATTTGGATCATTGACAAGAAGGAGGAAATGTGAACTATCAACAGAGAGAGGCACGGCTTGTGATCTAGCCGTGGTGGAAGCTGTACCATACACTAAACAAGAATGAGAAATTGCGGAACATCGACCAGAGGAAGGCACGTTTTGTGATCTGGCCGTGGTGGAAGCCGTGGCACACACTGAACACGGATGATGATATGTGAATTATCAACAGAGGAAGGCACGGTTCTAAATCTGGCCGTGTTGTTGAGCGTGCCAGGCGGACGATTATTCACTTCTCGAGATTTACTTGAAAAAGGAAAGATATTTTCGTATCTTACTAGCTAAAGATCCTTTGCCATTCCCTTAACAATATAAATAGAACCAACCATAGAGGAAAAAGATCGGATTCTTTTGGGGGACAAGAAGGAAGAAGGGAGGCAGAGCAAGGGAAACCGGCAAAAAAGACTTTTTCATGTTTTCATTTTTATTTTTCGTTTTAAGGATGAACATGTGTAGCTAAGCAAATTTTCTAGCCAAAGGATCATTGAAGTTTAGTTCTTCACAGATTGTGAGATCTAATTGAGTTACTTTTATTCTACTCTTTGTTTTCGGATATTTATATATCTTCTGGAAGTTTTGTCAATATTATCTTTGTTGATTGGTATGAATTAGAGCTCTTCTACTCAAATAGCAATTTAATATATTGTCAACTAGTACGTCAAATCCGTAATTGTTTGATAGTTCTAGTTTCGGTGACACAATAACATGTTTGATTATAAAATAGATAGTCGAATTCATGTTATGGAGATATATGATCTTGTTTAAATAGTTTATCTTATAATCTATTGGCATGAATTGGTAGTCTCTCTTGTTTTTAATGCTATTGATAGATTAAATCCTAAGAGCTTGTTTAGGGTTATCTAATCGATAAGAGAAATAATCAAAGAGCTTGTTTTGATTATCAAGAAAGTAAGGAGGGATAGGTTATTAGAGCTTGTTAATAACCATAACCAGTTTATCTTGGATAAAGGATAGAAAATATTTGCATCGATGATCAATTCCTAGAATTAAACTATCTTGATTCATTTGGCTATGCTCTTATCAATATTCGATTTTATTATTTGATTTCAATATTATTTTGATTCACAAACAAAACCTCCCATTCTTCTTTTCCTTTATAATCTCTTTTAATAGAAATATATTTAACCAATCCCCGTAGATACGACCCTACTCACTACTAGACACAAATCATATAATCGTCTAGGAGTAGGTTTTATTTTTGTTGGATTCGACAACCATCGGTTAGATGGGCTCGCAATTGCAATTCCCATTAGGGTTAAACAGGGCCCGTAGAAGTAGTTTCCACTAGGACAAATGTTGTGAGTACCGGGGTCATGAGTACCCCCATGTGTTATAATTCATTTTGTTGTTGATGAGTGAATCGAATTGTGAATGTGTTATGGATAAATATTGCATATATGCATGTGCTATTATTGTGGTGTATCATGCGCATGTGAGTATGGTACTCACGTACTAAGCTTAGGCTCACCCCACTTCCTATATTTTTTTTAGCTGTAGATAGAAATGATAAACAACTAGAGTACGATGAAAATGAAAACTTAGTAGGACATTACATGAATGAGATGGGAAGAGAATACTATTACTATGTGGAGAAAGAGTAACAAGAATTATAAATTTTTGTAAATTGATATTTTATTATTCAATTGAAATTATGGAGATAGATTGTAACTTGAGATTTTGTGGTTATTAAATAATGAAATTTGGAATGACTCATCTATAAGTCATTTATTTGATTATAGTTATAGTAGTATAATGGATAATGTATTTGAGTAAGTTTTGAAGCATGTTGAAATTTAGAGCCTTAGCGTATCACTTGATAGTAGTGACACGTGGCGTGTTGTAATGTTTCAAGTTCTGAAGCGTTACACCATATGGCTTTCATTAGAGTTTAAAAGGTTGATAAATTCTTTAGAGCAACCCTCAACTTTGAAAATTTTCAAACTATCTCTACAACATCAAAAAATTTTCGACTATTCCAGATTATTATAATTTCTTCGTTTCATACCTATTGATAAAATTTTAAGATTCTCAGTATTTTCTAGTAGTTTCTCTTTCACCGTAACTATTTACAAGATCCACAACTCGAGGTGCCACTATTTTGGGGAAGTACCCCCTCTTTTTCCCACAAACAACTGAAACAAGTTCATGCCCATCTCTTTCCAAATGCGTGCATAACCAGGCCTATGGACCTATCCGGCGGGGAATAGGAGTACAGCCCAAGAATTTTCTATCCATTTTCCAACAACCAAACAAAAGATACAGTACACAGAACCATTGGCTATTGACTTTTTACGTAGGCGTTGATTAAGGATAATAAACAAAGAGCGGGAACCCAGGCAAATGATTTCTATTATGCATAAGGGTGTCTATATGTCAAGGGCCAAGCTTCACGCCGATGTTGCTTTTCTGCCGCTGCCAACTGTAGGCCTCTATGCATTTGATTATTACAAGGGAGTTCAATAATGAGTGTCTGTAGTATTGGTTAGTAAACTTAAAAAATATTTTAAAGTTAATTAAATACTTTATGGAAAAATAAGTTTATAAAAGGATGCATAGATTTTCTTTTTCTTTCTTTTTTTCAGTTAATAAGTACTTTTAAAATACCCATTCATATTTTTCACTGACAAAAACACCCTAGACCTAATTTATACAATCCCACCTACTGCCATCACTTGGATTATTGTCTTCCTAGGCTCTTAAGTTGATTTTGAAAAGTTTATTTTATGCGACTATGGTCTGGAGTTTTTTGAAAAATGCATATCTGTTGGACCCAAAAGGCAAGCTGGACGGCTTATTTAATTGGAATCGCAAGGTGCTGTTATAGCCTATGGGTTCTTTACTTCTCCTGGGCTTGAATCCAAGCTGTTCTATCAGTTGGCAAGTGCTTCTTGCTGCACTATTCCTATATGACGATAACCTCTCCAAGCTATGATCTTTAACTAGGGAATGGCTTTTACTAGGGATATAAGAGCTGCCCCTCGAGAAACGTACTCACCATTGTAATCCTTCCAAGTTTGGAATAGCATTGGTTGATGAGAAAACCAAGGAAATAGAATTGAAATGTTGATCGTGCGCAGAATATCAATGGTCTGTCGCAATAAGCAATATTAAAAAATCTATATCTTTTATGAATTATTTAGTGATTATTATAGTCAAATATTTTGAATTGCAATTCAATAAAAATTGAATAAATATATAATAACTATTACATGCTTATTAGTTTATTCAGTTAATATAAAAATAAATAAAAAATAAGAATTAAATTGTTAACATATATTACTTAATATATGTTACGGTAATAAGGTATTTATGACAAATATGATAAATGAGTCAATTGAATAATAATTTATGGGTTAGAGATATAAATTATTATTTAATATTTTTTTATAACAACAATTTATTAGTAATTGATATTCGCTGAAGTGAACACCAATTGCTGCTTTATATGAAATAAAATAATAAAATAAAATAATCATTCCCTTATACAGAAGAGATAAATAGTGGTGCTGGTGTATTGATTTTATCATCTCGTATTTCCATACTTAATCAATCAATTTGCAAAGACCTCACAGTATGTATAGTATGATCACCATTTTACGTGTTGAGATTGAATTAGGTCTGGTTTCCCATTCTTTCAAACCCCCTGAAAATAATACAAACCGGTATAAAATAATCCAAATTAAAATCTAATTAAACCAACCAGATAGGGTTATTACTCCCAAATTTTGGACATTCCAAGGCACCTTTCCCTTGTTGGCATGACATGCCAACAATAAATGATTATCCCAAAGGAGAAGATGCAGCATAATTAGCAAAATGGAGGATGATGCTAGTGCCTGACTGGAGTCACCAGTAACTTAGGGAAAACTTTTCCGGCTTTTGAGCGGAATATTTCTGCACAGTTCAAACAAGAACATCGGGCAAGAAGTGTAAGTGTAAGGCTCTGTAGTACACACAGCATTGAGAAAAGCCTAGCAACCCTCTGTGCAATACATTAGTGACATTATCAAATATCAACAACAAACAGAGCAAAGTGGGGGGTCCATTAACCCCCACTTTTAAGAAAGGGAAGCAAAGCCGAAAAAGCGTCCAAAATTGCTATATATCAAAAGAGAGAGTGAGTGAGTACTTAATAATCCTCATCGCCCAAATCCCAATAAAGTGACCCTTGAGAAAATTTTCGAATGAGGACAAGGACATGGGGTCCTTTGGTTTCACCAAACGTTATGGCCGGGGTTGGCTGATAGAGAGTGCCCTAAACTATTCATGTGAAAACGAGGCCTTCTGTGTCTGCTCATTCCTAATAATTCTTATCATCAACAGAAACGTTCATTTGAAGCCTTGGGGTTTTATTTTTCAATAAAAAAATATAAAATGACAGTCTAGTTTTGGAGATAGCATTTATTATCATTCTGTTGTATTTGAATCTCCATAATTTAACTTTTCTATTTAAATAATCCGCATATACTGTCTTTTCCGGTTTTATTCTTTCATATTTTGATTTCTCACTCTTCCCCCCCCCCCCCCCCCCCCCCCCCTTGGATGTCCCTATACTCAAAACAACTAGAAAAAATTCCTTCATCGTATTCGATAACTCTATCGAAATTCTCTAACATGGATTTCACTTATTACTCCGAATACTTTTGTTGCATTATATCCGATGCATATTTTCATCAATAAGATTACTATAATATACAAGATGGTAAGGCTTTTTACACCTTTTAAAAAGACGGAGGATTCAAATTAAAAAAAGATAAGTAAATATCGAAGTACTGAATTACAGAAGTAAAAGGGAGAGGGCTTGAAAGTAAAGCTTAAAAAAAAAAGAAGTAAATAAGTGAAGTAAAAGACCTAAAAGCACATCTGGTTTCCATTGAATAAATCAAACAAACCCTAAAGCAGGTTACAATGCAAATATTAATTGCAAAATGAAACTTATTTTCTCCTCTCTTCATTAGAATGATTAGATTTCAGCTACTTTTAAGCCCTATCCGTTACTTGAAATTCCTTTTCATGGCAGGAATTTTCCTGGATATGCACAAATAAAATGAAGTATGGTAATGGTAGAGTACTATTTCCATATTTTAGGCAACTACTAGCAAGTAGTGTAATTAAACAAGCAGAGTAAGGCCAACTGCTAAGGAAAGAGGCCATAAAGAAAGAGACCCATTACTTGTTTTGGGGTGCATTCATGAATCCAGCTTGTGCATTACATCTACCACTCCCCTTACCCTTACTCTTCATGTGTATCGATTTTAATGCTGACAGCAATATCTAATCTAACAGCAATTAAGCTTTTTCTAAGCAAATAACAAAGCCCGATTTCGGCCCATAGTGGAGACAGGAGCCGAAACCGCCTAAACTTACCTTTGTTATAGCAAAAAAAAAAAAAAAAAAAACCCAATTTTTTAAATCCTAAATTAACATACTTAGCAAGCATTGAAAATTTTATCAAAAAAATAATCCTTGTGACTCGTCCGCGGGTGAAATTCTAGTTTCGCCACTAGCTACAGAAGCTAGGAAAAGAGATAAAAATACCATAATCTATTTTCTGTATACAAAACACTGTATACGACACTTATTACATATTTAACAGACTTAACTACCGTAACTAATCATCCATCCATCCATCCACCCATCCATCCAACCATCCAAAAACTCCAGAAAAATAGAACCACAAAAGAAAAAAATTAAATTAAAATGAAAAAGGGGAAAAAAGCAAACCACCAAATTAAAATTCAAAAGAAAAAAAAAGAAAAGGAAAAGACACCAAGCAAAGTGCCAAAAGAGGATTTTGAAAATCACTAATCAAGCGCATTAGGGCCAGTACAGTAACTGACAATATGGTTCCACACCCACTGAACCAAGAACCTCCGTCTGATCCCGTTCATGTTATAAGTGGCACCATCATGTCCCTCCAACATCTGTCCCGTGTAGGATCCACCGCCCCCGGTTCCGTAAATACCCTCACACAGATCCGCTATTTCCACTGGGAAACTCGGGTCCTGACCCGCATACCATGCGTTCACTAACGGGTTCGTTGCAAGCTCAGCAATCTCGTGAGCAATAACACTGATCATTCCATCCACGCCCACGTCAGCATTCGGAGCCTTCAAGGGTTTCAAACCGGGTATGTAATCGGGTACAGAAAAGGGGTAGGCGCAAATACCCGGACAAAGCTTCGCGCTGTTACCCACCCACGCGTAAGGGAGCGTGTAACCGACAATCGACGGGAAAGTGAAATAGTGGAAGCCGCAAACGTTGTTGCAGAAATCCTGAACGTACACGTCATCGGATGTAAGGAGCAAATAGAGCCCGCTTTTTGGGTTGATTGGCATGGGCTTCGTACGCGCCGTCACCGCGCTTTTGATGACGGACTGTATCGACAACCGGGTGAGGGATTTCCCGTGAGAGTAGAACCGGTCGTTCTTCTCTTCACCCAAACGAACCGTACGGGAAATGTTGGCACCGGTTTGGTCCGTGTAAAGCCGGACGGTTCTCCACCATCCGGAGACGGAAGGGTGTTTAGAATTAACAGCTGAGAAAGAGTTGATGAATTCGCGGATGATCTTCTTCTGCTGCTTTTGCCACCTGCCGTACCAGATTGGGTGGACGGTTATGTTGGCGGTTAGGACGGGGCCCATGTGGTATTTCAAGCGGACGAACTCGGATGAACCCTCGTATTTCTTGTTTTGGCCGAAGATAAGATCAGAGCCATTGATTTTTAGGTGAGGCCAAGGACGCCATGCGGTGATGGAGGGTGTAAGGAAGAGGAGCAAGGTAAGAACAGAGTGAAGTAGGAGTATAGAAGAAAATGGCGCCTTGTGCACCGGGTGCATTTTAGCTAAGGTTGGGAGGAGTGGAGGGCGTTTGTGGTTTGAGTGAAGAGTGAGATGACGAAGTGAAAAATGTTTGTGTTGAGTAATGAGAGAGAGACAGTGAGAGCGTGAGCGTACTTATATAGTGATATTTTTGAAAATGTGAAGTGTGTTTGAAATGGAGAGGGTATTTGGGAACTGCCAGCTTTTTTATTTTTTATTTTTTAAAGGTTTTGTAAAACTGTAGTGTAGTGTAGCATTGGTTTTATTGGTGTCATTGATTTGCGGGTAATGGAGGACAGACAGATTCTGCAAAGTGAAAGGGTAGAGAGAGAGAGAGAGGTGGGGGTGGGGGAGGGGGTGAAGTGGGGCCCAGGGGTCAGAGATGATGATGACAATGGTCGTTCTCGTCTGGAATATCATCTGAATCACTTCACTGTTCGGTTTTCATGGACTGGTGCGGTGTTGGTGTTGGAAGAACTGGTAACGGAGTGTCACCGATATTTTTCAGTTCCACTACCCAAGCTAGAAGTAAGGCAGCAATCGTACAAGTACGGAGTTGCGAAAAGAGTTAATAAAAGATATACATCGCATGCTTTATATATATATATATATATATAATATAAATATTAAAATTTTATTCATATTTATATATATATAAATATATAATATATATCAATTAATTGATTTTTTTCATAAGTAAGGATGAGGTTTGTTTAATGATGTCGAAAATAGAATTTGAATGGAAAAAACAATTATTATAAAAATCATTATTTACAAAGGAAAATCTCATACATTTATGCTAGTATTTGTGGAAGTTTATAAGAAGATGTATTATGGACAATATTTATTACAATAAAATATTATGGAATGAAATATATTATAACAGACAAATAAAATATTTATGGGAATAAAGAAATATGAAAATATATTATGTGCAATGGTTGCTATGAAAAAAATAAAAAGTTAATGAATAAAAAAAAATACTTATGAAAACTATTATGAATATGTAATATTATTAGCAATGGCTACTTATGAAGCTTCAAAGGTTAACAATTAACTATATAAGGAGCTATACAAGATTTAGGAAGGTGGCAAAAAAAAAAAAAACAGGATGAAATATAACTACAAAACGACATTTTACCAAAGTGTTCATTTTATTAGATTATTGTACTAAATTTATTAAGGATTCTTATTTTATTTTTCTCGTTAGTTGTTATACTTATGAGAGAGTGTGCTTTTTAAGTTGTGTTAAGATATTACATATTTTCATTATAAATTTATAATTAGCTTAAGGAAAAGTTAAATAGGTAAAGTAATAAGTAATTGTGTTAAGAAGACAAACTTTGCGACTTTCAAAGTGTTTGGTTTTTAGATTTAGTGGAACACAGTATTGACTGTCGAGTCCCTAGCAATGGAGCTAGAAGAGTAAATTGATACATAGGATGGAACTACTATAAATATTTGCTTAATCTTCTTGATCCTTTTTTTATTTAATTTATTGCAATTTATATTTTTATTATGTACTAATATAAATTTTTACTGTTTAGTAAAAAAAATTTAAAATCTTAAGCAATGAATTTACCCTCCTATCGCTATTCATTTATGTTAAAACCAATATATATATATAATATATATATATATTAATTTACATACTATCAACAAGCCTATACATTATTAGTTCTTTTAAGTTGTCTACAACTTCTAACACTGAATCTTTTGTCGTATCTTGAGAACAGTGTACAATGAAAGGTCTTTAACACAATTCCTAAGACCATGTTTAGGAAGAGGGAGGGAATGAATTATGAGGGAAGGAAGGTGGGGGAGAAAGAATTAGAAAAGAAAGAAAATAGAAGAAAATACTCAGTATATTTTCTTGTTTGGATTAAAGAAAAAAGAAGGGAATGAATAAGAAATAAATGCTTTTTTGAATAATATTTAAAAATACTTTAAATTGTTTAACTGTTATATTGTTCTAACTCCTAACAAAAGATAATAAGAATTCAAAAACTAAGGCTATAATTTGAATTTCAATTATTCTCTCTCCTAAATTACTTAAATTTGAAAGGGGAAAAAAGTGTGGACCATAGAAAAGGCTTTATCTCCTAAATTTATCCCTTCCTATTTTCCTGTAATTTTTAAATAAGGGAAATTTTTCTTAAAAATTCTCACTTTCCTTCCATTTTCCTTCATCTTCCAATTATTTCCTTCATACCAAACATAGTGTAAGGTAAAAAATCTCCTTTATTGGGACATCATCAATATAGCCAAGCCCTTCAATATTTTGGGGGTTCTAATGAGCCGAAAGAAAAGAAAAGAAAAGAAAAGAAAAGTTCACTTTTTCTTCTACTTTTTTTTTTTTGTTTTTTCTCCATTTTGTTTTACTTTTATTTAATTTTGCATTATAGGTCTATAAATATAAATAAATTTTAGGAACAATTTTTTTAAGAATCTCAAAATAAATTGAATAGATTCCTTAATAAAAAATAAAATAAAATATTGATATAGCTATTTAAGGATTCCATTAAGATCCTTAGGACTGCACATATTTGGAGGATAATGTGTTGTAAGTTATCATTTTATATATTGTGATATATACAAAAAAGGGATAGGAGTTAGTCCTTAATTCTTAAGGCATATATGAAAATTTCTCAATGAGGCATAGAAGGAGCAATGCCCACATATTTCAAATGGTAGACGACAATGTGGGGATAGCAAAAATTACCGTCAAAAGCCATCGACGGTTTCGGGAAAGTTAAGAGACTGACTCGTATGTATATGTATACCATGGGAAGGACCAGCACACATAAAGATAATATAGCCACAAAAGTGGATTGGACAGCAAGGTCATTTAGAAGGGTCCGATGTGTGGTTTGCCGCAAAATCGGTGTTATTGCTGTGTTGTCCCATCCCGCTCGCTCTAAATATCTAGATAAAAAAGGGAAGGGGCTATTGGATAAAAAAGCGCCATTGCAACTCTACTGTACACAGCAAACTTGCAGCTCCGTATCCTAATATTACCTATCTCTCACGCACATTCATTAATTCCCGGACTCTATGTGATGCATATATGCTATGAGGCTACAATTGGCACATCGTTGGTCATAACTCATCAAAGATTACTATAGTTAAGTTCGTTCAAGAGAAGCTCACTAATTTGATAAGTTACTGTGATGCCCTTGAAATGTATCCTAACGATAGAGATCTTTTGAATTTTTAATATATATCATATTTGTATTCCAAAACATATCGATAATATCAGTAGAGAAGTAATTTATTTCATAATATATTATTAAGTCAATCATTTTACATCAATATATACTTATAATTATTTTTCTTGTCAATTCATCAATAATTTAAAAGTAATATGAGTCAAATGAGGTGATGGATTAACCTAAAAAAAGTTAACAATTATGTATTGATACTTGATTTTGTACTATGTGAAAGGGAAATTTTTACAATGTTAAATATGAAACTTCAAGTGAGATAAAAGTGTCATATGGATTGAAAAAGAGATTTAATAGTACCAATATAATGAATGTCAAGTAACATTATATATCTAGAAAATTTTGGTCAAGTGATTAAAATAGCTCATTAGTCAGCTATGAATTTGGCTATTAAATCTTTTTAGATTAGAACATTACATTAAGGTTTTTAAAAGATATAAATCTGCTATTTTAAAAATTCTTAATATCTATAATTTAGCCAAAAAAAGAAAGGTCTCTATAATTTTAATGTTCAATTTAATTTATAATCGAATGATTAAAGTAAAATATGGCATCTTAAATCATAAAAACGAAAATATGTGCAAGGATTCGGCAAGAACAAGGACCTTCACAAGGCTTACGGTGCCGCGAGTGAGTCTGTTTCATTGACATCAAATGCATAACCTAAACCCTCTTTTTAAGTATTTTTAGTCTCTAGACTCTTTAGGTTGTCTCCATCCACCGAATGACACTTGCGTCCTTTAGCCTATTTGAGTTATGGTGACGTTTCGCATGGTGGTTTTAATTGAAAAATAAACCTTTTTACATAGGAGGAAAAATTGGTCTGACATGCATTATTGGGTATGGGAGTTTTCAATAACAAAATATTCAATTTCGAGTAAAGGCTGGTGGTGTTAGTTACTAAGAAGTGTCTTTATAAAATTCCAATAGTTACTTTTGGTGTGAAGTGTGACGTTAGGGACTTTTTCAATTTATTGACTAATATTTAGCTCACACCCATTAATAAATGGGTAAATATTACGATTGATATTTTAATTTTATTTATTTTTATAATTAATAATAATAAATTTTAAAATATTAGTTTAGTATATAAATTTTATCAATTTTTATAATTAATTATCTTAATTTTATCTCTTCTTACATTCAATTATCTTATCTTTTCTTATTTTTATAATTAATTACTAAATTCATGTATTATAAATGATCTCGAAAAGTTTATTTATAGTAATTAATATTTTTAGATTTCAGATAATTAATTACAAAAAAATATATAAAATTGAGTTACCAAATATGATATTAAACCTTCATAAAAGGAAAAATTACAAATAAGGGAATTAATATTAGGATCAAGTTCATATAGAATATCGGATTTTTAAATTATTAAAATAAATTAAAAAAAAGTTATGCAAATTAGTTAAAATAAATAATCAAATTTTAAGTGGTTAAAACAAAAGATTAATATTATATTAAATTATTCAAACAAATGATTAATTACTATTTTGTAAATATGTTAACTAATTTAAATAGAGAATTTGTTACTATCAATAATGGTATAGTAATAAAATTATTTACTTGAATTATTTAGTATAATATTGATATTTTATTTTAATAATTTAAAATTTAGATCTTTTATTTAAATTTGAATAAAAATAATAATCCTTTCATTTGTAATTTTTCTCCTCTAATAAAAGCTAAGTTGATGATGGCGCTGTTATATTATGCATGAATGCGTACCATTATGCTACGGTAAAATCAATTAGTGCTTTGATTAAGTAAACACTTCTTTTCTTTTCGGCCACCCAGTAAGCACTTGTTTCATAATTACTAATCATGCAACAAACCAACCGGTCAAAAGGTATTTTGTCTTCATCTTCCTCAATCCGACCAATAAACTCAGTCACAGTCAAAGCCATAAATAAGGAAATAAAACTAAACCCAAACAAAATGAAAAGGTGGTGGGGGGCGGGGTGGTGGTGGAAGAAAATAAATGAGGAGGAGAAAGGGTCTTGATGGAGTCGGCTGAAACGTCGCCAGCTCCAGCTCCCAGAGTCCGGAATCCTCACCCTCGGCAATTGGTCCCCAACTTCCAAATAATCAATTTGGTTTTATCCGCTGAGCAAAATAATACAACTAGATGGTGACAAAATGGACCCTTCCCGTGTCCTCTTTCTTCATGACAATCCTTAAAACGAGGGCACTCTCCAACTTTAATTTCGTAATTTGAAGCCATTTTCCTTGAACTGCCTTTGTTCACAATTACATTATCATGAAAAATCGACGGTCAAGTGCCTCGGGCCCGGACAGTCCCGCAGGTTCCTTCATCCTGTCTACCACTCATTGCCAATGGCAACGGCAATGGCTAATTCCACAGCATAAGATACGATTATCTTTAATGAAACTAACTAGGTCGGTTTGCTCGGTTCTATTAATTTTTTAAATATAACTCTTATTGATCTTTGGATATTTGAATTCAAATAAAGAAAATTGAATTATATATCTTCTCTTATTTTTATATATTAAAAATTTATGTAAGTTGCATATCTTTTATATATGCCATTAGATAACCTTTTTAGCTTTATTAATTTTTTTTCCCACAAAGAATAAAATTTATAAGAGATGGATTTTGGTGGAGTACCCAACTTTTATCTCCCAAGGATCTTCGTAGCCTAGCGAGCTGCATCAAACATCCGGCAACAAAAATGGCCTATATGAGGACAAGAAGGCCCCGGTTTACCCATATAAATTATGCATACACATAAGAGTTCTTAATTGGGGTTACGGGTTGTTTCATCGCTGTTTACTTCCTAATATTAGAAATGTTTTAAGGATTATATGAGAAATTCCCCTTTTATCTCATAAATGTTAATAAAAATGAAGATAACGAAATAAAATGAAAAGGGAATCTTTTTTTTCAATTGCCGGTGATACAACCCTTAACTTATTTCAACACCAACAACCAAAATTTTGATCATATTATCCGAGAAAAAGAAAAGAAAAGAAAAGAACTTATCCCCATCAAGTGGAACCGCCTATTTTGATCATATTAACCGATATTTTCTATCACTAAATTTTATTTAACAATGAGGCTTGTATTTTTACTAGGGGGTAACTCTGTATAGCCTAGCAAGGGTTTTTTTTTTTTAACCTGTTGGTATTGTAGGGACTAGGGCGTAGGGGGTAAATCTAGTGCCATTATGAGCTGAAACATGGAAGCGATTCCAATTCCATATTGCACGAAACCACTGTGGCCTATTCGTCGGAAATTTTCACATGTTATGATATCCATGGTCCAACGTTGCAAAAATATGGTTATAATTGTTAGAACATATTTATTGGGGTGCTTTCCCAAGGATAAGGAACGCTGTTAGCTAGGTTCCTTTAGTAATATTGCAGGTCCCTTAGTTAATGTAAGTTTCTCTCTCTCTCTCTCTCTCTCTCTCTTTTGATTATTGAAGTGCATTATTAGAGTCTGTAAAAATATTAAAAAAAAAAAGTTAAGAAACTTTTACAAAGAAATTAGAAATAAAGTGATAAATTTTTTATATGAGTTTTTTTAACATGTTAACGTGATACATAGGGATTTAAAACATATTGTTTTACATTAAACGTAGTCTTATGAAAATTAACATAATCATCCTTATGCATAATGATCCATCTTTGATGTTTCATATATATATATATATATATATATTTTACCTAATGCATGCTTGCATGAGACACAGCGAACGTATTCTTTCTTTTTCATCATCAACCTCATTTTGTTCTTTGAGATTCGGTGGAAATTATTTATCTACATTGCCGTGTGTGTGTACACATTACAAATCAAGCTCCACAATCAACGCTGCCTTTAGACGTGACGAGCGTCGTAGAGCATTTATTATTAGATTTACTCACAGTCTCCTCCTCCTTTCTTTCATCAGTGCAATAATAATGTCTATGTCTGTGTTTTTTTTTTTTTTTTTTTTTTAAGTCCATGCCCACGCATTCTCCATGAGCGTATCAATGGTGGGGTGGCATCCGCGTGTGAATGGGTGTTAAAGTTGAATTTTCCCCGTTCATGAAAATTCAAACCGACTAAAAAACAAAGACAGATGACTTGACATGAACTACCACCATAAGAGCGATTTCTAGGCGCACATACCTGTATATTCTCAAGGTATACCCATTGTTCTTATAAAACATTTTTATAATTCTACATTTACGCCTCTTCTAACGTACATACTAGTACTACATATATAATACCACCATTATTATACAAACTTAAATCTAGCTAGGGACGTACAGCTATAAATCTAATTAAGGAAGTGAGTGCAATGTGTAACACGACGGGAGATGTAATTTACATTTAAAACAATTAGGCCATCAAAGTTGTTTTATAATATTGATGCAGTTTACTCTTTCAAGATGCACGCATCTTGTAGATATTTTCATGATTCCATTGCCTTCGAGATGGAAACTTTCTTGAGGGAAAAAGAAAAAAGGAATAGGACTTATATATCACTCGCAATATTTAGCAGTGGACATAACAGATGAATAAGAGCATTACATATATCTATTTTTATTCACCATGTTAGGAAAAAAAAAAACTATCATAAGTTACTGCATAGCAAATTTTAGTTTGTGGTCATCCACCATTAATAAATACAAGAGGCATAGCTTCCTCCTCTCATTATAAGTCCGATTTCTGTATCGTTAGACAAGTTCTTCACTGTAGTAAATTTTGTAAGTGCACGTCAAGGTTAAAATCTGTACTCTTCTAGTATAAATTTTGCAAGTGCCAATAACACTTGCATTTAGTGATCTCACACAATTATTTGTGAACAACAATCATTTTCTGCTTTTAACAATAATGTCTCAGAGTTTGAGCCTTAAATTCGGACTTAAGGCTAAGAGGCATAAATCTCATCATAAAATTTCTTCAACAAAACTAAGGATGCAACCGAGACGGGTTTGAGTCAAGTTCAATGTATTCATTATCTGTCTTATTATTCTGTAGAGTTGTTCAAAACTCATCCCAAACTCTATAAATTTTTTATCAAATATCCGAAACCCACCCTGATAAGCCTAATAGGTAACCCAATTCCCAACTCACTACTTGTTACCCTTTTTTTTTTTTGTAATAAAAAGAATATTATATTATTAGTTTTAAGTCCTACTTGTTTATTATGGTTATATTTTTGCAAAATATAACTTATGTTATGGAAAATAAATAAAATTTACACTTTCAACATATCTAATAATATTTATTTTAATGTTATTCCATGTCTAAAACTTAGTAAATAAAATTACGGACGTAAAAGCATCTTTAATTATTGTAAGAAATAAATTACTTAACCAATCATACAACTTAATAAACAACACAAAGAGAAATAAAATGTAGTTTACAAATTGTTATAGAAATAGAAAAGTTTTAAAACATAATAACAAAGTCATCAATCATATATTTTTTTGTAACTCCTCCTTGATTCTCATAATCTTTACATCCCATTTTCTTCATCATTTATCTTTAAATGTACCAAAAAAAAACTCATTATTATATAATCAAAATTCTTACCTCTCTTCTCATTTAATAACGAACTTTGAGTGCACATCAATATTTTTATATTGTATTTAGATTTAGTCTACTTCTATGCGAGTTAATTATTCATCCACTAGTACTTACTGTAGATCTAAAAGCAACTGTAGACACAGTAATAATCAACTTATCTTAACTATTTCTTGTAATATATGATATTTAATTCCATTTAATTTCCACTAGTTAAGAATATTAAAATTATCACTTTAAGGTAATATAGACTCTTTTAAATAATGGTCCAACTTTGACTTTACTTGGTTATCAGTATTAATAGTGCTTAAGTATTGCACCAACCTTGGTTTCCTTATAGATTCAGCAAGAACACCATAAGCAATTGCTAAAGTATTTGATGGGTCGTTATCCAATCGTATCAAATTATAAATTTATAAACCCGAAAAAATTAACAACCTAGGTTGGCAAGTGCATCTATCTAATATAGTATGATTACAATGGGTGTCGTCCTCAAGGATCTTAAAAACAAGTACTAGTATTATCGTTTTTTTGCTATCTAGTCTAAATTTTAATGAGATTTTAATAAATTAAATTACTAATTAATTAATATAATAACCTTAAGATTAATTATAATCGTTGTAATAAATAAATTCAATCACAAAGACATACTCTTGATCTTGATCCACTCTAAACCTTAACTTTTTTATGATAAGATTTTGATTAATTAATTGTTTATGCTTTACACTGTAGGAATTCTTAATTAAACTAATTACTCCATCAAGTTAATTAATTAATAACCTTATGTGGAATAGTGGAGACCTCTTCCTTACTATCGCTCTATAAGATTTCATTAAGATCACAATTCCCAAATAAAGATTAAATCTTTATGCAGAAAATTGAAGTCTTCCTACCTCTAAACAAAACATACAATCCTTCTATTCATGAAAATCTATCCTATTAGATGAGACATCTCTCTATCTAACAAGAATCATACATGTAATCAATTCACACGTATAAATTAATTACATAGCATTAAAACACATGAATATATACAACGACATAAAATTTTAATTAATCAATAAGTAATTCAATCACATGGTTTAGAGTTTCACAAGATGCATGGTATATAAATCTACTCCTTTATAGAATCTACAGTAATAACAAGAAATCTAAAGAAGTAATAATGATTCATGATGAAAAGAATAAACTCACATAATTGTTTTGTGATTTCCGATGATGCTTTCCAAAATGCGTGAATTTGCTCTCCTAGGGTTTTTAGAGTGGCTATGAGAGAAAATAAAATTAGATCCTTAATTTTTGTAATAAAGTGAGTATTTATAGTTTAAGAAATATTTTAGTGTGCACGACCTGGTGCACACCCGTGCTTGGGGTCGTGTACTTTGGAAAAACATAAAATTTTGACATCCCGGGTTCTGCATGGCCTCCTGTATGGTCGTGCTTGGAGTTGTGCACTCCGAAATTCCTGCATTTCCTTCTCTAGGCAGATTTCTTACTTCAGCACGGCTTCCTGCACCACTTGTGTAGCAGCCAAGGTACAATTTCACAATGCATTTTGGTCACTTTTTGCTCTCTAACACTAGCATCAGCACAGCCGTGCTGAAGGTTGTGCATATGTGAAAATTACCTTCTCTCATATTTTGCCAGATTTTGCCTTGTTTTTGCTCGAATCTTTTTAAATATTTAATTTGCACTCTTTAAATGCTGAAATCAAATATTAAGCACTTAAGTTTCTTTTTCTTAATAAATTCATACAAAATTCATAAAAAATCATATTCAATAAATATTATAAAGAAAGTTCTTTTAACACTTATCAAACTTTCTCACACTTAAACGTTTGCTTGTCCTCAAGCAAACAAAATAAGAACAAAAGAAAAACTCTATCATAAATTATACTCATTATAATCTTCAAATCATAAGCAACATTTTTTACAAAATTAATTCTTAGTGACTCGTTAGTGCCTATTGCTCAAACTTACCATAATTGTCTGTGTACTTGGTATACAATAGTTAGACTTTTCAGATTAATCCAAGTAAGTTAAACCAATATCCTCACTGTTTAGCAACCGCTTTCAAAGTTACAAAGGAAATAACAAATAAAACAAAATCTAAGTTGTTTAGTTGCATTTCGCCACTTACCAAAAAGTATATAAACCATTCAATTATTTTTTAAAGCACAACAACAAAAAGTGAAAATATATGGCATCTATTATTCCCTTGGATTTTTTTTTTTTTTTTTTTTGCAATTGGATAGAACCAAGTAACCCATGTAACAAGCTTTTAGCCGATAATCTCGAGTTCATCACCCAAGTTAACAGACGTTATTCCCTTAATGGAGGGCGTCCCTACGGGCTTATTTACTCAAGTTACAAGACTTGGTAAACTTGTCTTTTTAATATCCCTTAAAGTTATGGTAATTTTATCGATCGGTCGATCCTAAGACAAATGACCTTAGGTGACTAGGTTTTAAAAGGATCACATCGAACCTCCCTTACCTTAACACATAGGGACTCAATATTGATAATATATATATATATTTTCAAAGAGACCGTTTCAAGAAAAATTACCAAGTTAATAATTTCACATGCCTCTTTCACAAAAGGTTGAAAGAGCTCTCAAAATAATTGAATAATAAATATACTAGATAGTTAACTTAAAAACACAACTAATTTACTTGAAACTAAGGATTTCAATTTACTTCATAACTTTAAATTCAGCTATTAAACAACAATTAAATTTATCCCACTTGGATTTCATCTTAAAACTCTAGCTAAGTATACCAAGCTCAACAATAGATGAGTAAGGCACATGATACGCTCAGAACGTATATATAAATGGGAGCGTAAATTGCAGCAAGTGCACTGGTCGTATCAAGTAATAGAGTGGTGAAAAGTAAGATTGTCGATCCCTCGAGGAACCAATAGAGTACTAGACCTATGGCAATTCTTATCAATATCTAGGAGATTAAAGAGGGCTTTGAAATGTCTAAGCTAAAAATTTAACTTAAAGCAAACAAGGAGAATTTTATGAAGAATCTATCAATTATGAACGCGGGAAATTAGAATTCACCCTAGATCCATTAATTAAACTGCTACCATGTTATATCAACTAGTGGTTATAAGGTTATTCAAGTGAGTTTAGAAAATCCTTTTTAAGGATGTTAACCTTAAATCAATTAGTCGGCTTCCGCGTCTCCAATTAATCAAGGAATCAAAATTATGTTCATACACCTCCCGATGTTACAAATAACTAATGCCCTAAATCAATTAACCCTAATCCCTTAGTGA